>NQII01004051.1:118233-209193 GCA_002778355.1 Clitarchus hookeri
AAAAAAAAAAAAGGGGGGGGGAGGGGGACTTAGCTAGGTCTTGTAGAGAATCTGGCACCTCTGGTGTTCGAAAAAAAGGCTGTTCGCAAAATTTAGTTTTGAAATAAATAACATCAGTATCCACATGAATTGTTCATATTTGCATATTTTAGACAAATCACTTACCCTATCGGCTGTCCACAGTAAACTGAGCACTTTTGAAAGCCGTAGTTAAGATATACACTGAAGAGCCAAAAAAACTGGTACACCTGCCTAATATCGTGTAGGGCCCCCCAAGCACGCAGAAGTGCCGCAAGACGACGTGGCATGGACTCGACTAATGTCTGAAGGTATGCAGGAGGCAATTCACACCATGAATCTTGCAGGGTAGTCCACAAATTCCATATGCGCTAATTTGTGAAAGGGTTGCACGTCTGTCATGTTTAATGATTCTCGTCAGTCGTCGTTTGTCCCGTTCTTTCACGATCTTTTTCCGGCTGCAGCGATGTCGAAGATGTGATGTTTTACCGGATTCCCGAAACTCACGGTACACTCGTGAAATGGTCGTACGTGAACATCCAAATGTTATCGCTACCTCGGAGATGCTATATCTCATCTCTCGTGCGCCGACTATAACACCACGTTCAAACTCACTTAAATCTTAATAACCTGCCATTGTAGCAGCAGTAAACGACCTAGCTGCCGACCGCATCGCGTTACTCCTATTGGTTCCATATCTCTGTTATTTGCATACGCACGCCTATACCAGTTTTTTTGGCTCTTCAGTGTATTTATATGCACATTGTTCCACTACATGTACAGTTAACATAGGGCAAGGGCCTTGGACACTTTATTAATGCGTCAGTAGATAGGTATTGTTACTTCCAGGCCAAGGGCTAAAAGCTGCGGCACGTCCGCCATATTGGATTCCGCCGTCTTGGATAACGTCACGTCCACCACCTTGGATTTAGCCATCTCATGACCTTGACCTTGACCATTGTCTGCTAGTTTATTTCCAGTCGCTATATTGTTTCCGTCCACCATATTGTTTTACCCTCCATTTGGTTTTCCTTATTACTCAACTTCTCATCTGTCGCATATACTTCACATGCTGTAGTTTTCTCGTCTTCCACTAGTGTGCACCACCTATCCCTGTAATGTTGTTTATTGTTGCTAGTGTGTGCCACTGTCGTCCGCCATATTGCTTCCACTTCACCTTCGATAAACTTTCGCCTGCTCGGCCACCATATTTTTTATAGAGTTGGCCGGGCTCTACTTTATTTTAATTTATTTCTGAGAAGCTCAAAATATCGTCTGGAGAAGGGCGCTATCAAACTGCCGAACCTTGGGTTGGCATGCAGACACCTTAGACCACTCGACTAGCGGCACATGTTCACGTACAAGGGTTCAAAATAAGTAAATGTAATATCATGTGTATGGGGAAAAAAATATATTAAATATAAGGTAAGTTTTCGTTGTCATGATTCTACCACTCACCTGAAGCCCGAAGATATCAAGGACGACTACATGCTTCGGTCCATTTATGCTATTTCGACGAAGAAGGGCCCATGCAAGCCTAAAGCCAAGATCGGTGACATGGTGCGCATCTCCAAACAGCGTGGAATTTTCAACAAGGCCTATCCTCACAACTGGTCGACAGAATTGTACAAGGTGGTTCGTATACGACATTGGTACCCGCGCATGTACTACCTCGATGACCTACGATGTGAACCCATTGTTAGAGGTTCTTACGCAGAGGTTTTTGCGCACCCTACGAAGTTTCCCGATATTTATTTTGGTGGAGAAGGTGCTGAAACGACATAATGGTCGCGTTTACGTGGGGTGGCCCGGACACTCGAAACGTGACGATTTCTGGGTTGACGAGAATAACATTCTGAAATAGGAACTACGAATATTTTGAAGTAATGTTAGGTACATGTATTGTTTTTAAATTAAAACATGTTTTACTTTAAATAACATTTTTTTATTCTGGCCTGTCTCTATGTGGAATAGTAGAGCATTGGAGTTAGCTAGTTCTGTGAAAAAAAAGGTTAACACGGCTCTTTCTATGCATGTTGACTTCATGGATACCCAACACCGTGCATGTGTGAANGAAAAACGCCGCCAACACTTGTGGTCACCTTGAATAGGGTCGGCTATAACCGGTTTTATCCTGTTATTTTCGCGCGGTAACGCACTTGTCTCGGGGTTATTTACACTGGGTCCTGCTTCCTCCTTCGCGGTGCCCTAAGGACGTCGCCTTTCGCACGCGCCTGTTATGGCAGGTGCGTCTGTCTTGCGCGCCTGTCGGCGCGTGCGTGATTACAAAGCTAGGAAGCTTAATTTTTTAAATTAAATTATTTTGTTTTCGTAAAAGAGTAAGAACAAATTAAATATGGCAAATATTGAACAAATATCTATTAAATTGATTCCTAAAAAATAAATTACTAAAATTACAGTATTTTTTACAAGGTCCTACCTGGAATGCACTATCGCATTAACAGTTAAAATTGTGATTGCGGGGAGTCTGGCCTATGTTTGCATTCTCAAAAATCATATACATAAAATTATGTTTTACAAATGGTTTATAATTTTTTTGGTTTACATGTTTTTATTTGTGAAGAGGGATCAAAACGTCCCCGAAGTGGCAGGCAGAAATTATTTAATTTTAGGTGAAGGTAGTGGTCAGAAAGTATTGTAAAATTTGGTGTGTCGCTAATTTGTTTATAAGTTTACTTAATTCTATTATGATTAATGAAAAGTGTATTTGCAAATGTATCACCGATTTTTTGTGTGAATGATATGACATTTTAACCAAATTTGTGATGTACATTTGGCGAGGCTCGTACGGAAAACGAGGAAAATTTCCGATAGTCTCTCATGTTCGGAGATAATTCTGAGCAGGCATAGCTGAAAGCTGGAAAAGAACATTAATTTGGTTTTTCTGCTAATATTTTTTCAGGGCAGAAATGAAAGTAGGTATTTTGTAACAAATGTATTCATTTCGTAATTGAACCATAAATGTGGCCTGTTGTGAAGTGTCAAGTCAGCGAAAATCGCTGTAAGTAGCCCTCTGTTTAATATACGTATTCTTCTGTAATGGAGTGTTTTAAACTATAGCAACAGTGCTGTATCCTTTATAAACAGATTGCTCTATTAAAACCCTATAGTCACCGCATATAATTCTAAGGAGTCGGAACACACTCTGAGCTTGTTTGTGTTATCTTGAAGCGTTTAAAATTTGTTTAATAAGAAGGTTTCTAAACAGCCAAGGTCTGTTGCTTCAGCAATGTAGGTGAAGGGAGTGGTTGATGAAGCGGCGACCGGTTGTAAATTGTTGGTATAGTGGGATCACTTAGAGAAAGCCCGCCGGCTAATGTTAACTTCCTCCAAGATTCGAACATTTTTTTATGAGATTTCCCCCCCCCTTTTTTTTTACTTTATACGTTTGAAATGGTAGTTGTAAAACGAGAAAATATATCGATTTTAAAATTTTATATAATATTAATTTTGACAACATTTTTGCTTTGATAGTTCGGTTTAAATGAATGGAAAATTGCAATGGAAAGCTAAAACATTTAAACATTTTGTTCTGTCAACCCGGCCAAAGAAAAGGCGGTAGCCACACAATGCACGGGGTACAATTTTTTTTTTTTAGAAAATTAGCAGTAATGCCCTTAAAAATTTAAATTTGCAACAAAATGTTATATATATATATATATATATATATATATATATATAACATTTTGTTTACATCATTTTGAAAATAACTCTATAATGTGTTATTTAATAATAATGATGTGCTTGCACGAGTCTATCAACTACGATTAGTGGCGGTAAATTAATTACTCTGTAAGTCTGACTGCTGGTGTTATAAAAGTACGAGAGGTCTATCATTAATCATCTTTAGGAATCAATAATATTTTATTTTGTTGTAAAAAAAAACCTTAATAAATAAAAAATAAAAGCTCCACTACCAAGGCGTTATTAGCTTTGTAATGGGCATTTGTGTAGAGACATAGGAAGTTATGTTTTAAAAAACCTGTTTTAGACATGGACTCTCACTAAAAAAATGTTTTCTATGCGTTCCTGATGCTGCGGTGACAAGCGGGAAGACATCTCATGTAAACGTGCTCGTAAAGTCATCTTCGCAATTCTTCGTCACGGCACCTCGCTGTCAGATGACGAAAGAGATGTTACTTGACTTGCTTATGACGTTCCTATAATTTACAACGTCTTAAACGTCACTGCGATGCAGTGGCTTAGGAAATGGCGTAGAAAGCAATTATTTCAGTAGGATCCATCTTTAAAATTTAATGTCTCTGGTCTTATGTTATTGATTATTTAAAGAGTTTCATTACGATTAAAATGCATTTTATAAATTTTTTTTCAAAAGTGTTTAGTAAAATAAAAAAATTGATTCAGTTGGTTAACAACTGTAATAATAAAATAGCTTCCATCCTGAATGTAACAACTTAGTGAAATATTGCATCATTCTTGCACAATAAAATTTAGAATGTAGCACTGTTAATTCATATAATTACTCGTCCGTCGTTTCACCCCCACATATTGTAATTGTGTTGACAGTCAGAACATTTTTTTAAAAATCTTTTGGTATCAACATACTTTTCGTAGCCTACATTGTCTTATGATGCTATCTTCGTCGGGAATGCATATCTTAAAATACGTTTGATATCTAATCAGATGTAATAATTTAAAGTGAAATTAATTGCTTCTTTAAGAAAATGTAAGTTTCAGTAAACAAGGTGCTACTGTACAAATATTATCCGGTGGTATAAGCGAGTCATCGTAATTCTAATGGAAGGCATTATGACTCCGGAGTGGGCCCGCACCCTAACTACATCTACGCGTAGCGCTTAGGCGTAGCGAAATATTGTGACTGGAGAACGCTCATTGGCAGGTTCTTGCCCAATCCAGTATTTACTGGTGTCTACATTTCCAACCTGCCCCAAAAGGAAACGTTTTAAGGTCAATATTTACTGATATGTTTACGTGATTTATGCACATGCCAGTGAGAACGAAACAATGCTGCAGGGACTTTTTCCTACATTACAAAATCGGAAAGATTTATATATGTATATATATATATATATATATATATATATATATATATATATATACACACATACTGGATTGAGTTGGCAGGCAGGAGGGATAAGAGTGAAGTGAGGTGAGTTTGGATCAGCAACGGAATGCGAGTTTGGGGAAAACGGGAGATCCCCGAGGAAAATTCGCAGATTAGTGTAATCGTACGGCGTGATTCCCACGTGCGAAATCCGAACTAGAAGATCAGTACTTAAAAGTATGCAAAGGAAGACGTAGGCTGCCTTCCATAACGTGTTTCTGAGCTTCGCTGTAATTATCAATTACATTTTTTGCCTTCTTAGAACAAGATTACGTAGTCTGCTAAAGGCTGTCTACGGTTATTTAAGCACTTTTGTAATCAACAAATGAAAAACTTCACTGCCCCACACAGCATATATATTAACGGGCGCACTGTCTGGCACACGCCCAGTAAAGTTGGCAACGGCGGAGGGGAAGTAGTCCGACGTCTTCATTTTGAATTAAAATTATTATGTAAACATTTTTGAATACTGAAATGATTTGTTTTACTTTTTGTTTATTGCAATGATTTAAGTATAAGAATTAGGAAATTTCTAAAATATTAACTTTAATAACAATTCCACTGTTTCACTTTATTGACGCATGCATGAAGTGACCAGGCCCAAGGCAATGTTAATTTTATATATAACGGAAGAAGACACAATGTGCATACAAGTATATTTACTTTATGCAGGGTTTTCAAAAGTTCTCAGTTTACAGCGAACACCCTACAGACAGATTTATTGTAAAAACAAGCAAAGTGTTTGTAACGTATCTACCGCAACAGCCAGTACAGCCTACTACAGTATCCGTCTAGGCTTAAAGAGAGGCAGCAGAGAAGAACATTATCAATGACAAAGTCAACACCATCTCCTGACTAGCCAGTCCACATTCTACGATTGTAGCAGAGAAGTGGTTCCGCGGTAATTTGTAATTTTAAACGCCAAACGTAGTAACATAAAGTATTTATTACGTTCTTTAGTATTCTGTAATATTTAAATACACTTTGTGGCTGTAAGAGTATACTCTCTTGTAGCTTTTAAATCTTTTCAACCTTAGTTTTGTTTAGGAGTAGAGCTTCACGAAGCACTCTATGTTGTGCAAGATGGCGACGCGACGTGAAGGGCTGAAGTATCGCCATGCGTAAAACAAGTGAAAGAGGACAGTTTTTTACAAAGCACACAGATATGCGGGCCTATTATCGAATGTTAAATGCAAATAATTAGCTTCATTAAAAGAAACTTAACTATAAGAAATATTGCTTTTAGGATGTCAAAGCGATGGGAGCGTTGTTTTTTGACAGCGGACTGTTAATGATGGACGTGATTGTGCCTGGAAACAAAACTAATGCACACCTCAATATAGTTCTGCACCACCAGTATTTATGATTTACTGTATGTTGCTCACGCTGGAGAATAATCGATGAGATGGAAACACACGCTATGGATAGAATACCAAGCCAGACATGACGAATGTATCTTTTTAATGCACCTACTTTCCCAGCTAACATTTGTCATGTTTAACCAAAACTAAGGGGTCAAAACGTTTTGTGGGGTGTGTATACTCGAAGCGCTTGGGAAGGCGGAGTGATACAAGTTGTCACCTCGGAGTTTATAGAGCAGGAAACTCGAGACGTAACTTCACAAGCTCACGACGCCGAAGGACTTGAAGAAATTACAGTCTACGTTCGGGGAAACATTTTTCGGACCCTGAGATAAGCTGTCACCCACTTTGCAAAACGTTGAAACGTGTCCGCCTGTCCACCAACATATCTGTTCCGGGTGCGGATACCCAATTGTGAAATATTATACATACTAACGACACTATCTGGCTGGAGGTATTTAGCGTGTCCGGGGTCAAGAATCGGGAGGTCTTTTTCCCATCACCTGCCGCACTGTTCTTTCTCCACAGCGCAAACATTTTCATCCCTCCCAAACTTATTAAAATTTGTTTGATTTTTAATCGTGGTGGTGGCGGTGGCGCATTGTCTGTGTACATCAATTATGTTATCATATTTGCAATTACACTTTAAAATATCTACTTTGGTTTGTCACTTCCGCCATTTCCTCTACATTGTCCTCAGTGCTGCTGCTCGCGGTTGCAAACTAAACTAACAACAGAAGAACGTCGACTAGCGCTCGCACACACCCGAAGTTGTACTTACAGTGTCCAATACACGCAGTCCCATGACATCGTCTTTAATAGGTTATCTGTCGTTGACGTACTTAACAGAGAGTATTAACATTTATTTGGGACAACCGATATGTTCCTCCTTCAGAAACTATGGTGGTTCTCCCACGTGAGATAAGTAATCCAATTATACATAGAGTGTATTAGGCTACTGTAACTCACTATACTAAACAAATATTGCTTGATATAAATATAGCGTTTCACTTGCAACGCGCGCACGTTAGATGTGACCGGAAGTCCCGGCTGCAACACTACTGCGCATGACAAACGTTTTGAACATTACGGTTTGAAGGTTGAAACCAGAAGCATTGCTGGATAGAGTGTTAGATGTTTTAAAATCTAATATAAGGGATCGCCAATTCTCTGAAGCTGTGAGACTGCCGTGACACAAGCTTACTTTCAGAACGGAAAATACACTTTTTGTCGTTTTCGTATAACAAGCACTTTCTCGAACTCTATGAGAATTCAGTTACATACTCAAAATGCTCACATGGTTGCATGTAAGTTCTACAGATTACACAAAGCACAAGTTCGTCAAAACAGTGATACAAAACTCTGTCAAGCTAAATGAACACGTGGATGCGAACTATGTCTTAACCGGTTGCTGGGTTAAGTTTGTACCTAAAAGTTATGTGGTTGCTTTACAGTTAACAAAGTTTTCCCCCGTTTTATGGAAAAGTGCTGGCAAATGGTATTTAGAACTCTCCGTAAAGTTACGGATACGCTGATTTTAAAATAAAGAACTAAAAGAAAATTTAATAGACATTTTATGAGTTCATGGAATCTGGGGAAAGGAGGAGGTAAAAAAAAAAAAATTTAATTTTCCTTATGAGTGTGGTTCACTGTGAATAGAAAAAACAATAAAGTTAAAATCTATCTTAATCACAACGTCTATGGCCAACGATTTCTAAAACTCACCTGCGAAATGCCGTAGTTATGTAAAGTATTAAAATTATATTTATATGAATAAAACACTTAATGATTTTAATTTATATTAATGTTTGAGTGTTTTAAGTGTTGCTAACTGTTACGGGTGTATGATGCAACTTGTTGATGTCTTAAGGAACCCGTATAAGTAGGTTGAATATCCAACTGCAGCAGGAACGATAGATTTCCAGTTAAAGTGGCAAAGAAAACTTCACGGGGACTCGGCATTGCTGTAGGAAATAATAGAGACATCCTGTATTTGGAATTAACGAAACCCAGCTTCGTTTTACTGTATTCTGAATCGGGTTTTCATATTCTAAATAAGAATTACCGTGAAGTTTCATGTTTATACGGAAATATTTTATAGTGTTGTGGAGATTGAAAATATGGTTTAAACGTGTGCAAATGTTGCTGGAACTACACCATCATATTTGGGAAGATGTTGGCTTTCTACTTACCAAGGACACCCAACCTCAGGCTTCGTGGTTACGAGCGTTGACCATGGAAATATTTATGTCATGTTTGCACCACATACTGTTCAACATATGGACGTTACCCGTGATAACACTTTCCTGGCAAAAAATGGATGCATGTTTTTTCGCATAAACACGTGAAAAATCCACAATTTTATTGTTTAAGAAATGTACAAATTATGCAAACTTAGTAAAGTGCAGTTGTAAAATAATACTCATTGGAATAATAGGCCAAGAGTTACTTCAAGACATCTATTAATTCAAACAAGAAAGTAATTTTTTGGAAAATTAAAAATAATACTCCACATAAGACAATTATCGCATATTTTTAATTTGTGTCTGTACCTGAATTTTTGAAAAAAAGTTTTTGCTAAGCATACCATTAATTGATTTAAGACAATATCTTTCAGAGTGGCTTGTTAAATGTTTTACAAATAGTTTGGTTTTATTTCATTCGTACATTTAAAACTGTACAATTTTGATTATTACATGTAATTTTTCGAAAACTATGCTAACTCAACATATTTTTATGAGGAAAAATAGTTACAGATAATGTTTATACAGGTTGAACGGAATGAGGTACAGATATAAAATAACTAACTTTTTTTCGTAACTGGGAGGCCCATAAGAGCAAGGTTAAATTTGCAATGACGCAGTATTCATAATTTTTCGGGACACGGGTGTAAAATTCTTTCGTGTGTTTGAAGCTTTGGAAAGCTTCTTAATATTTTTATCGGGTTAAAGTTTAAAGTCGTGGTGGCTCGTTTCCTGTGTTAGTTTATCCGGCAGACGTGTGCGTTTGTAGGTTATCGAGAGGATGTTTGCCGTGTTACGTTTTATCAGGAGGACGGCTACAGTTTCGTTTCGAACTTTGGTTTTTTGGGGAAACGTCAGCATTAATTAGATTAGTTCGTTTCTGTGGATCGGGCAACGTCGACAAGTTATAGTTCCTTCGGCGCAGTTTAATGCGTCAACAAATGTTATACGAAACGAGAGGTTAGTTTATCGGGATGTTGAATGCGTCGACAGTTTTAGTTCCTCCAGCGCATTTTCAGGCAACGTCAACAAGTTTTTGTTGTACTAGAGGTTAGTTTCTGTTGACAACGCATTTACGATAACGTTGTGGAGAGCGTTGTGGAGAGCGTGCGTGGCCAGGCCGTTATCTCAGAAGAGGGGGGTGATAGGCAGCACAAAAAGGGCGTCTGTCTGTCGCCCTTAGAGCAGTTTTATTCAAGTCAGTTGTCAGGGACAGTTACTTCACGTCGCCCGTGAGGGCAGGTCAGCGCAGTCGAGAAGTATCATGCAATGCTAGCCTAGGCCGCGTTCGGGCAGGACTAGAACCCCCACATCGGCAACTAGACTTTAATATATCATTTCTCAGCCGGTGTGGGAGGTAGCCGCATTTTAAGTTTCTTNAAAATACTCTGGAACTTTATTTCTTTCTTAAGTAACTAGTGTTCAATTAACTGAGTCTCTTGTTTCTACCTCTGAGCAAGCCGTGGCAACGTAAACATTCCGCAATGTAACAAGTGCCGAACGTTACAAGATGGCGCCCACTTGTGAGGCTGTAATATTCTAAATATTAGCTTAACGAGAACAAACGCGGAACGTTACAAATTATCAAAGGAAGGACTTCCGGGAGAACTGATAAGAACTTCCGGGAGAACTTCCGGGAGCAGTGCTGCACGTCNATCAAAGGAAGGACTTCCGGGAGAACTGATAAGAACTTCCGGGAGAACTTCCGGGAGCAGTGCTGCACGTCCCATTTTGTAACTGACGTTCAAGGTCAAACCTGTTTTCGGGTGTGTTAAAGGGATCTGGGGTATGCAAATAAAATACTTATTACATCTTACAATTTATTAAGCACAATACACATACTGTACATGAACAGGTAATGCTTGCATTCTTTATATACATTGTTTATTCGCAGGGTCCTTTTGGCCTCTAAGTTTTGTTATTTTGTGCCGCTTATTTTGGGTTGTTTGTGGCTTTGTTTCTATGTTGTTTGACCCAAGTGATGCTGATTTTTTCTAACATTCAAGTAGAAACAGAAGGCCGAAATTCTGTTTTCCATTTGCATTGATTCGTTCTTGTTCTCCAACAAATTAGACAAAATTCATTCGTTCATATTATTATCACAAAATTAAATTAAATCGTTTTTCTTCAACAAATTATGCAATTATTAATATATCTCCATTACAGATGAAACACAATTTAAAAAAAATTGTAGCATTTATAGAAATTACGTCAAGATGGTATTGCTTCATCACCCACATGCGTACATTCTCGGCGGTGGTTGCCATTCATCCGACATCCTGGCGCGGGCAAAAAACATTATTTGTACAGCCAACGTTATATGCAAGTCTGCCTGAAGATCTAACCATCTATTTCGGATCTCGTAAGAAATGTTCTGGTTTCCAAAGTAAAATTGCTTCACTTTTCTGGCAACTAATGATTAAAGTTGAGATCCCTTCTTCAGTCGAAGATTTCCTGGAACAATTTGCTCCTAGTCTTTGCTAATATCTTGCCAGTTAGATGGTTGGAATGGTACCGTGTCGTTCTAGTATCGTACCTCCTGTGACGTGTCGAACCCTAGTATGAAGGGGATCCTGTAGACAAAGCCGGCAGCTTCTGAACACTCTGGGGGCTGGAGCAGGAACGGCATCTAGCCGCTTCTAGGATACTCCAGCGAGGACAGGAAGGAGCCGCCAGCAAGTTACCGCTCTATGTTGGGAGAACTTAGGGAAGAGCACAGATGAGTTCCCTGCAAGTGTTGCTCTCAGATTGCTGATCAGAGTCTGGGAGTTGTTGGCGCCTGCGCACGACGTGGCTGAGGCGGCACGCGCGGTCTTCCTTACGCCAGGTAAGGCTAAGTATATGCTATTTGTAAGTTGTGTATGAAATGTAAATTATGTTCGCGGTAACCCTTTTTATAATTTTGAGCTGATAACAGTCTAATTTGATATTATTTGTTTATTTATTTTAATTACTTTTGAGAAGGGAAATGTTGAAACATAACATATTTGTTATGAATGTCTTTTCAAGGACTTTTATTCGTACATGATTATTTAATATTCGTTTTTTAAAGACTGTAATATAGTTTTTTAAAACATTTCAATGAAATCAAAATTAAATAAATTAAAAAAGAAATTAAGTAGTAATGCACAACAAGTTACATCTTTGATTTCTTATCGAATTAGTGTTCAGCTGGCCTTTATTTTGTTGGTTATACAATAATGTCTTGCACATTTCCTTATATTTTGTGTCATGTACATCTATTACAATAAAATTGAACAAGTAACGCTTGCATTCTTTATATACATTTTTTATTCGCAGGGTCATTTTGGCCTGCAAGTTTTATTATTTTGTGCCACTTATTTTGGGTTGTTTGTGGCCTTTGTTTCTATGTTGTTTGAGTCAAGTGCTTGCTGATTTTTTCTAAAATTCAAGTAGAAACAGAAGGCCGAATTCTGTTTTCCATTTGCATTGATTCGTTCTTGTTCTCCAACAAATTAGACAAAATTCATTCGTTCATATTATTATTACAAAATTAAATAAAATCGTTCTTCTTCAACAAATTATACAATTATTAATATATCTCCATTACCGATGAAACACAATTAAAAAAAATTGTAGATGTTATTGCTTCATCACCCACACAAGTACAATCTCGGCGGTGGTGACTATAATTGTTATAGAAAAAAGTTCGATTCGACCTTCAGCATCATACTCTTTGTTATTTGCACTCTGATTGGCTGTCGTCTAACCACGCCACATTTCTCCTCCAATCAGCAATGACGAGAGGAGATTCAATCAGAACACGTTGCTTTCATTTAACGTTTTTGATAATTTGCAATATCTGTACCATATTGGGACAAATTAATTATGACAATAACAACAGCAATAACCTCTTAATAATTTATTAATCAACAAACTTGTGAAATAAACAAACTTACACTGCACTTTGCTTAGTAATATAATTAATATTAATTTGAAAGTTATGCTAATAAAAATCATTATAACCCTATAATCTGCAACCAAAGACAAAAACAATACCTGCAAAACCGCAAAGTTAATTAATCCCATTCGGTTTGGAATTTTTTTTTAATAAATTTGGTTTAAACCGAAACAAAGCTAATCGTTTATTCTTTATAATTACGGCAAAATGTTTTTTTTTTCACTTCATTTCCAGAAAATTCACAATTATTAGTTATATGTTACACCATTACACCAGCACCTAAAAATTAAAAGAAAACATTGGTTTACAATATTTTTTATGACTTATTTAGATATTAGTTTTTTTTATACAGTATACTCTGCCAAATTCTTTTCTCCCATCAATTTACACACTTCTGTTTCCTCACACGAAAATGACTGATCAGTTCTTAACCATTAAATTTTACATAACCTTTATATTTTTCCTTACACAATACATCTTATACTTCTTTTAAACAACTTACAAACAATTAAAGGAAGATTAATACAATTTAAGTATAAATATATTTAATATCTGTCTGAAAACCGTTTTTCTTTTCATTAGTGTATCTAATTCCTGAATGTTTGACCCAACTTGCTCATGTTTAATTCGTTACCCAGACACAATTATCGTTACAATAATAATAACACTTTTTTTCATTGTAGTATAGGATGAGTATAAAAGAATACCCTAACTTTGAAGGACTATAATATAAAAACCAAACAACATACAACCTGAATTGACCAATCAAAGGAACCGTGGAACCGTGAAGTTTGTTTATCATACATTCATAAAGGTTCAATGTGACCACCATGAGAGGTCTGATCGACATCTACGCGAAAATCACACTCATTCCACGCTCTTGTCAGCATGTCTGGTATTACGGTTTTGATGGCGCATGTAACTCTCGGTTTATGGTGGCGAAGGGTGTAGCGCGCTCGCATTCGACACGTAAATGTGAAGGGGACTGTCTGATGTTTCCTTGCTCAGAACGAGGTAGACGCTGGTTTCCAGCGATGAAGCGACGTTTCGTACAAATTGTAAGGTGAACCGGCACAATATGTGGATATGGGGTCAGGAGCTTCCACATGAATCCACCGAACACCAGTGCGCTTCCCCCAAAGTGAACGTGTTTTGCGCTGTATCCAAACTCCGTATGGTGGAGGAGGTCTGGAGAGATTCCCCTTCTCAAAGAAAGACCAGGCGGTGGGCAGGTACCTGCTCCGGTAGTGTCCTGGCAAGACACTAAGGGTCCGGATAGTACTCCGGCCAGACGACACGCTTGGTTACTGAGAACGAAGGTCTGAGGTCTTGTGGAAGGGTGCTTTCTGCAGAGGTTGTGTATCAAGTCGGGGCCACGGATATGGTTACATCAGGTGCATTGCTGGTAACAACTGCGATGAGAGGCCGTGATCCCTCTTCCCATCCGAGTGGGCGTCAGATACGCCGGAGGGCTCATTGGATAAGAGCGCTGGGTGAAAATATAAAAGTATGGTGGCCGAGAGGTTCCTTTCTATGCATCATGTATGTGTCCAAATACACTGTTTTCGGCCCTTTCTTTTTTCACGAGCCCATTGTTACTGGAATCCCTTATTTGGACATGCTTACAGAATGGTTGTTTCCTCAGTTATATGAGGCGGCAGGGGACTCCATTTTCCAGCAGGATGGTGTGCTAGCCCATTGGCACCGAGCTGTTCGTGGATACCTGAACGAGACATTGGCACAACTCTGGACTGGTGGAGGGGCAGCTGGTCACCAGACTCTTCATCACTGGCTTCCAAGAAGCCCGCATCTCACAATGTGCAATTTTGTTCTGTGATGGTACATAAATGATCAAGTGTTTCGTCCACCATTGCTGGCTAACATTGACGACCTTAAAACGAGAATTATAGACGCCATCCAAACCGTAACACCGGACATGCTGACAAGAGTGTGGAAAAATTTTAATATCGCGTAGGTGTCGTTCGGGCTGCTTGTAGTGGTCACATTGAACATTTGTGAAGATATGTTATACAAACTTCACAGTTCCACGGTTCATTTTAATGGCCAAACAAGGTTGTAGGTTTTTTAGTTTTTATATTTTAGACCTTAAAATTTGGGGTATTCTTTTATACTCGCCCTGTGTTAACATTTTGTTTCATAACACTACACACATCCAAATAAAAAAAATTCACTTTACGTAATTATTTTTACCGGTTGTTGCTTACTATTTTGATTTCCAGGGCCTGAGTAAGGTCATATGCCAATATGCATTTTTTCTATACACATTGGGACCTACTCTTCTTTCTACCCTATATGAACCTATATATAGTTTAAAAACCTTTTTAATATTTTTTAATATTTCTGTATATTTTAAATAAACATAAAGGTTGCATCTATTTCACGATTTTTGTGACTCCATAATATCCAGACTCAATAAACTTTGATAAATTTGGTGCCTTTTTCGGTCCAGTTTCTCTTATATTTTGAAACCAATATTCAATGTTTATTTTATAATCTTTTCTTTAATAATTTTTTTATAGTTATTTGATTCAAATTCCTGTATTACTTTTTGCAACCTAACATCACATGTTAATTTTTATGCATATTATTTTAGGCTGTATTCATTCTGACTGAAACATTTCTTAAGTTCATGTAAAATTGTTTCTCTTACATGATTATTTTACAAGTTTTTCCTTAAATAAACCATTCCCTGTCTTACCTTATTATTTTAAAAGTTCTCCCTTAAATAAAACTTTGACCTCTATTACATTATTTTTTTACAATAAAAATATAAACAAAGTTGTACTTGTTTTACTATCCCAGTTTCATAACGTCTGTCTTTATTAATTATTTTTCTTTATTTTCGTTTTACTTCCTACCATTATCACTTTGTCTCTTCCTTTCCTTCCTTGTCTCGTCACTACCTTTCTGATACAGCACTTCAATTTTTTTCTTTTCCATCCTGAGTAAACTATACCCCTCGTTTTGTTTTCCTTTTCGTCACTTTTTTTCTAATTTTGTGTGTGTCTACAAAAATAGCCCATCCCATTTCCTTCCCATTGATCATAATTTTGTATGTTTGTATCTGTTGTTTTTCTTACCACTCCAACTTTCCTTTCTCGATATGTTTTATTACAGAGACAATAAAAACAGTGTTAAAACTTGTGTATTATTAAAAAGTTAAAAAAAAAAAAAAACAGAATTATATAAATTTGTTGACATTAAAAAGTGAACCTGAGAAAATTGGAAAGGGTTTATCAGCTTATGAAATGTTATGTAGGACAATTGCAAGACATTAAAGAAGATAATTTACGATACTACATTTCTGAAAATTTGTTGAAATCTATGAAAGAAATACAAAAATTATTCGTGTTTTAAATTGTTCTCAAAATTTGCGTGTTTTTAATTTACCTAAACCGTTTAAAAATATTAATAAAATAAAGTGCCTATTATACGAACGTTTTCGAGGCTATTTTAAAAATATGAAAACGTCATATCTCAATAGTAGGCATTAAAATAAACAAAATTAAAGGTAAAAACAGAATCCCCCGCTACCTAACACGTCAGCAGCAAGGTCCCGAAAGCCGATAGTTTCTGTAAATGTTGGCCCAGAAATTTATTCTATCATTTTCCAAATTTTTATCGAGTTCCAGAGATGTGCCGATCCGCAGATACGGGAACTTATTCTTACTCACTGATGGCCAGGAAAAGCCATCTCCGATGGTTGGCACACCTGTCTTTGCGAAACTAGTCCACAGTCTCCCAAAATGTTCAGCAACCGTCGATTCTGTTGCATTCTCCCTCCACTTATCTCCTGAGTAAAAAATATACTTCAGTGCATCATAGTGTGTAGCATTATTGTAATCGAACAAGTAATTGTACGATTTGGTGATATCCGAGAACCTTGCATGGGAAATAACAGTTGCCTGAATATTCTTGGCGAGAAATGAGTCTGCCAGAAGATCTAGCCACCTGAGCCTGTTGTTATATGAGATGGTCTCATTACCAAAGTAAAATTCTTTAATTTTTCTTGCAACTTTTAGCGAGATCTGAGAACCTTTCTTCAATCCCAGGCTTTTGGGGACAATTTGTTCCAAGTCATTGTTGATATTTTGAAAGTACGATGGTTGAGATAATATAGTGTCGTTCAGAAAACTCCCAAACTCGTTCACGTTGAAACCAATTATGCAGGGAACGTAAGTAAACAAACCTGCAGATTCTATGCACTCTGGAGATTGCAGCAGGAATGGTTTCTCACCGGCTCTAGGATACTCCATCGAGGGCCCGAATGGGATCATACTGTTGCTGTTGCTAAACGGTGGGCCTAGTATTTTGGGAATTGCGCTGGTGAGTTCTCTGGCAGGTGTAGCCCTCAGGTTGGTGATGAGGTCCTCCGGATTGGTGGCAGGTCTGCCCACAATGTAGCTGAGTATGTAGGCGTAGTGTATTGTGCGGCAGGTGAAGGCATCTGTATCTAGAGCTACGCCACTCATACAAATGGCTCTGTGGAATAGACCTGCAGCAAAATGCATTGATTTATTTATTACAAAGTCATAACTCTTCGTCATACAATAATAATTTAACATTTATATAAAACTGTGACACATCCATTTTCCTCTAACAAATAAAAATAACGGCTAAACAATCAAGACTCATTTTGCATTAAAATATTTCATGTACTGAAACAAAATACTTCATTGGGAAACCTGCCTTACTTCAAGAAGTTACCCATTTTGTATTCTTTTTTATTTTTTACATTTCTCGTGTTGCTTTGATGTCTTGGCCTCTCTACTTCTACAGCATTGAGATGAAAGTGTATGGGAAAGGTGAATAGCGCTGGAGTTATCATCAAAAGGAGTTAGGAGATTTTTATACAAAATTTGGTTCGCAGCAAAGCCGATGTGGGTGATTGAGGTGAGTAGTGAGTAGCTCCGGAATGAAATGGTGGTTAGAAACGGGAGATCCCCGATAAGACACCCCGACCAGCAGCATCGCCCGGCTTGATTCTCATGTGCGAGGATCCGGTAGCTATCCCCCTTGGAAACGGAATTTGGAACTCCAGCATATGAGTGAATCCCTCACTTGATGTGCACGTTCTAAGTGGGTATGTCCCCCCTCACCAATCACCTCTGGACATTGGCGACATCATGTGGTATTGCCCGCTGGCTCCACCCGAGCCCTCTCCGAAGAGGGTGACAGAGTGCGGGTCACCGCCGAAGTGCGCTATGTTCCTCCTGACCCAGCGCAGAGCGGCTACCTGGTCCTTCAGCCCGGCATTGCCCGTCGCCTCCGTCCCATCGACACTCAGGAACCCTGCACCAACAACAACACTGACATAGTATTTCAAGTTCAGGCCGGTTCCTAGTTACAGACCGGCCGAGGGAAAGAATAGCGTTTTACTTAATACATAATTTTGGGCGTGTATTAGCTACCTTACAAAATATAGCTTTGAAACAAAATAAAACTTTGTACCCTTTGATGTGAGATACTATGCTAAAAGGGAACACTCAGCAGAAAATAAATAAGAATTTATATATGAATAAAATTATAATAAATAAATTAAATCTAAAAATTTTAACTTTTTTTATGGCAGGGATATGTAAACGAACAGAAGTCAACAACTGCAATACAGACCACTCGCATACCATTTTTCTTGTGCCTAAAACAAGTATTGAAACAGTTACTTCAATGAGTATTAATGCAGTATATCATGATGAATGTAACATACGTAATTCTCTCAGTTTTTAATGTATGTTGCGTGTTTCCTTTGTAACCGCCTGTTACAGTTGCTTTTGCTACGTTTAATGTTTGAAATAATAGGTTAAAGTGGCAAGGATACCCTAACAGCTGCAGTATCTAGAACTTTCTAGCTTTAGCGGGGAAGAATGTTTCGTGTAGTCTTGGACATTATTTGATTCCGAAATCCGAAGTTGTAGGAAATACTGAGACGTTCCACATGTTGTATGTGCAGAGAGCAGTTCCATTTGTTGTTCTTATGGAACCTTTTTCCATATATTAACTGTACATTCACATACAAATTTTCTTTAGTATAAAATCTTTAACAGTGTAGCGACTTGAAGCAGATAACGCATATAATAGTTCGTGTGGCGCTGCTTGCCTCCTCAGCAGTGTTGCCACCTTCTGTTATTTATAAATTTCCTGATAATGCCCTGATTTCCAGAAAAAGATTTTTTTTCACCATGACCTTTTGTATAATATATTTTCCTGTGAGGATAGGCGCCTTTGCATTCCAGCACCTTTTTACACCAAAGTGCTTGTCTGATATTACAAAATTAATTTTAAAACACGTATTGCAAAGATTAGTACCAACACATTTCATCCCCAAACTATAAAATAATTTTATACGATTCGGATAGTGGTGCACGAATGATGGCAGAAATGCCAAATATACCTAGCACATCACATAATTCCCTGGCATTTAGCTACTGAGTTCAAAATTCTCTGCAGTGAAACGCCAGTGGACCTTCTTTCCCTGGCAGCACAGTATGCGGGACAACTGCAGCATCACGAAACTATGTAACACCAGGTATCACCTTGAACGCGGTCTGTCTGTGGACCTACGCCGGAAAGAACATCCCTCAAGATGAAGCTTGGCGCGCCGCTCGTCACTTCCCGTCATAACATTCAGCCTACAGCNACGCCGGAAAGAACATCCCTCAAGATGAAGCTTGGCGCGCCGCTCGTCACTTCCCGTCATAACACTCTGGCTACAGCAACGATAATTACAGGTTGTTGTCCATTCGCGGTTTCTTCACACCTTTTTGAAAAAAACCTTTGAAAAATCAAACCATGAATGACGTGTTTGCTTGTTTCATATTAATGTTATATATCACAAACGTTATACTTGTGTTAACATTAAAGTACTTTATTTTGGTTAAATTGGAATTTAAATAACTCTATTTCATTTACAACTAATGTGAATTCGTTGGTAATATGTATTACTTGGTAATACCTAGCAATCAATAGTTCATATGCAACATGTTATTTCCTATGAGTGTCTAAACTAGGTTAAGCTTTGCTTGCATATAAATATAAATTTAGCAGGACTTCAGAAAAGTTGTAAGTAACCATGAATTGCCTATTGTAATATATTGTGTTTGAGTGGTTCGACGTGAGTAGGACTTCCCTCACTAAAAGCGTATATTGTGACTATTATTTAGTACATTACACATATTCAGTTTAGTTGCAATACAATTTCCGTAGTCAAAATATATAAACCAAACAGTGCATAGCGTCCTGACCCACACTCACAATGGAAATTAACAGGAATATGTCCTAAAATATTTTCTGCAAAATTTCTGTTTGCGTATCTCAGAAAATAAATGTTAAGGAAATGCGATTTTGTTTGCTAGAAAGGCAAAAAGCAATAATCTCATACCGTATGGTTTTGCTATTGTCATATTATGTGTATTTAAAGAGAAAAAATCGTTAACATATTAAAATAATTGCATTTTTAAAGCCTGCATGTGCAGTTTTCTTCAGAGCCAGGAGTAAAGTACATGTATACGTGTGTAGTTAGTTGTGTGGGCTTTCATCGCGTGCAATAAAGTCCCACTGTTACAGATCCAGTTAGCACAGGGAAGCGTGACGACGAAAGCACAGCACGCCAGTTAGCGGCGCCTTGCGCGTAAGGGCGATGGGCCGCAGGGAGCGCGTGTTAGTGTCGCCCGTATCATTCCATCGCTTCTGGGCCTTGAACGCACTAAACAACTTCAGGCTCATCACAAACGTTGGGACGTACCACAGACCACGAGTGAGAATACTGAAGGGATCCAGCTAAAATGGAGTCAAAAATTGTATGTACTCACCGAAGACATCGAGCCGGTAGTTCATGGACACGACAAGTACATCATAGCCCATCAGGTGTCCCGGGCTTATGTTTCCGTTCCCAAAAAAGAATTCCCCGCCGTACATGTAAACCATGACCGGAAGTAAGGCTTTACTACTTCCAGGAAGCTGAAAAACAGTATGAAATTATTTCACTAGCATAAAATAGCAGTAAAGTGACATAACATTTCAAGCAATACTTGTTTTGCAAAACGGAATATTTTGAAGAAACACAATACGCCCCGCTGGCGCCACGGTTGCCGTGGAGGCTAGAATATTCGCCTCCCACCGAGGCGAACCGGCTCGATCACCGGGTGAGTCACTCCCGGATTTCCGCTTTGAGAGAAATGCCGGACGACGCCGCTGGTCAGTGGGTTTCCTCGCAGATATCTCGTTTCTCCCGCTCTTGCATTCCGGCGCTGCTCATTATACGTGAATTACCTTACAGTTCAGGAAGTTATCATGAACATATTTTTATAGTATAAATAGTGTTGTGTAAATAGAAACACACACATTCGGTTGCAATAATAATTACTTAATGAAAGAGATGAAAACTGCCGGAATGTCTGTCGTGGAAGGACAGTGTTCAAAAGTTGCCTCATATTCGCAGATCGTGCTGGCCTCGCTCGATAATAGGAATGTGGGAAATTAGGTGAGTATTCCACATTGAACTCATCAGCCTCAGAAACCTTGCTAATCGTTTCCAATGTATAATGCTTTTTATCACAAGTTTAAATTGACAGTCAGCAAAATCGGTTTCAGAATATTTAGAAAATCAGCAATTGTCAATTAAATAATACTCATATTGTTGAAGTAAATATTTAGAATTTCTTTCAATATTTGGTTTGTTCTAATTTTCTGAACAAATTCTATATTCTTTGAAATTTACCAAAAACCTGATTCACTAGGAAACTCAGCTGAAACCAAGAAAATTCTCTTAAAGTGGTATCAAATGCTCTCCCACTGTGTGTAGAATCATTAAAATTTAATTGGTAAATGATTGGACAAGGAGAGGCACGTATGTTTAAAAACTTTTGCTTTACGATAGGAAAAATGGCATTAGTGATACCTTGGGTGTGAAGACGTTGAGGAATAAGCAGTCTTCGTCTCCTGTAATCACACTGGAATAGTCATACTGATAGCACGGAGAACCAAAGTTGCTGGCGTTCCTTACTCCATACCATAAATCGGGGGGCTGAGGGGCCTGTAGAAAAACACAAGTTACTTAAAAATCATCGTTAACATATTTAATTATTGTCAACTATAAAATGAACCCGCTTGAGAGTAAATTCGACGCAAAATTACAAACACCTAGAAATATGACTAGATGGAGATTTTTGGACATTCGCCATTGCGATTGTGAATGTCCAAAAATATCAAGCTAGTCATTCACCTCCATTGCACTATTTATTCAAAGATCAAATAAAATATATAGGTACATTACATTCTTTACATCATGGTGATGCACAAACGACCACAATTGCTATTCATTTTCATTCATACGAGGTAGCTTAAAAAATTATTTGGAATTTTATCAAATTTAATATGAAATTTCATTATGGTACTGTACCGTTTTGGCAGAACCATTCAAACCTCTATTTAGAGCACCATGGAGAAGATAAACACTGGTTTTGAGTGATAATTCCGTTAATGGTAACCGATGAGTTCCAGAAGTCCAATTAATTAAACTATTGGAATTATTCCTCTAGAGTAATGACTTCATTCCGCCACCGGAATGCTCAAAGCCAATTTTTGAACACTCGATATTGGAATTGTATACCGGATATGAGAAGAGAAGTATCGAAATGAATTCGATATCAAGGTAACTGCAGGAATCTTTATTCCTCTAGAAGATTTGTTTGTTAATACCATTGTGTGATGTAGGCAGCCTAAAAAAGACACCCCATTGTGGTTTAATCTAGATGTAATTAATAAAGGAGAGTAAAAACTAAGTACGTTCGTAACCACACACAAAATTATAACGGCACTGAAAAAATATATGTAAAAAAATCGTGTGAACAAAGTTAAGCTAATAAATTGAAACTAAAAGAATTTTTACGAATATCCATTAAAATATTGAACGAAACATATTAAAAAATAAAGCAAATAATGAAATAAATTTTGCAAGAAAAACTGCAGCTATGAAAAGTAGTAAGCACTAAAATTGTAATATAACCTGGCTGCTGTCTTCTTTTATTATGTGAAACAAAACCTAATAAATTTGCTTAGGACAGGCAACTACTCGTGAAATATATTAACAGTTTAAATCCATAGCTCTAAAGTTAGTCATTGTTCGTAGTAGTATATTTATACTAGCAAAATATAACTTGCAATAGTGTGGCTATTCAGTGTGCATTTTAATATTTTCTTTAGTAAGATAAGACTTGTTACAGTATTTTTCTGAAATATAATTAATGCGTCCAAATTAAAAGATTAACGTGTTTTAAATATATTCTGAATTAAATGTAACCTTATCTAGCGGTAATATGCGCTATCTCTAATCACGTTCTTTAGCGAGTTTAGTTATTGTCTTCGGTAATAATTGGCGTAATCAAGTCAGGTACAAATTCTTTTAAGGGAAAATAAAACTGCAAAAAAAAAATCAGAATTCCTGTGGATTATATATGTCTTACAAACTCCATTATTTATAATATATATATATATATATGTATATCAATTACAAGGTTTGTGAAATGTCTCCTTAATTGTTTAGGAAGAAGAAAAAAATTGCACATGGAGGCCAAACACGGTACTAAGGTGCATTAGGAAGACACAGACCCTATCTAGTCAGAGACACCATTAAGTTACTTTCTTTGTTCTTTTGTGTCTTTGTGTCTGTTATATCGGAAACATTTTTTTTTATATAAACACTTTGAAATTCACGTTTTGTGTCGATACCGATGGTAACTTATCATTACTATGCTTTCTTTTATTCATATTCCATAGTTTTTTGCATTATGTATGTATATTACAAAACTTTTTGTGAGGTGTTTATATTCATGTGGCATCTTCTCTCACCACAAAGCGCAGGCTTCCCACTGGAGGCGCGGCGTAAGGAATGCCCAGGAACATGTAGTACTCCGTGCCTTGTGCCGTGACATTCCTGCGTCCACGCAGTGTGCCCTGGGCGATGGTGACTGTAGGGGATCCCCAATAGTCTTGCTGCAACAACAGCATTACAACCACTGTGAGCAATTACACTGTCCTGCCATTGATAACGGGGTAATGCCTTCGGTGGAGAGGAGTACGAGCTTCTGTTGCTATATTCTTATTGAACACTTCTGAAATCAAAACTACATTATTTATTCTGTACTCATGTAATTACTTAGATTGTCCAAATAAGTGTGATAATTATTTATACTCGTCGTCAGAGGTTTCCGTTACTATTCNTCATGTAATTACTTAGATTGTCCAAATAAGTGTGATAATTATTTATACTCGTCGTCAGAGGTTTCCGTTACTATTATTCTGGTTATTTACTGAACAGGAAACCGTACCAGCTAATAAATTAATTCTTAATTTGTTACATTTAATCGTCGATTGAAACCACTGACTGGACGCTGCAGAGTGAACGAAGGTAATACAATCCTGTCGCACGCTGCAGTGACCGGATCACATTGGTACGTCCAAAGCACGGGTGAAATATATTGTTACGATTATCTAGAAGACGTTACTATATACAGGAAGACTTTGAACTGGAGGTACAAACTCTGGAAACTATGCCAAATGAAATATAAAACTTTNACGTTACTATATACAGGAAGACTTTGAACTGGAGGTACAAACTCTGGAAACTATGCCAAATGAAATATAAAACTTTACAATACATGTGTCATTTAGTAATTCGAAAGGGAGGTAGGTGTCCAATGAAATCCAAATTTAAAATTTGTTATCTTCCAAAATAAAAAAAAATCTATGAATCCATGAATACTGTTGTCTTGAACCGAGATCTGGAATGCGCGAACGGTTGTTGGGTAATATCATCCCCTTTTGTTGACAAAATGAAGGATGCCATGTTATTATCCTACAATTGAGTGTAACTCTGGCTTGTTTATTGTTTTAAATTACGTCAAAATACTTTAAACGGTAATATATATAATTGATAAATTTAAAAGGTCTTATTAACGTACCTCAATGTTATGCCTGATGGCTTATCAGGGGACGGCTTACAACCTAACTTATGACCTAACTTAAACCAACACCCGTGACTTACCTAGGATTCGAACCCATCGTCTTCCGCATCCATGACCGACGAAGCACCATTCGACTGCGCCTCGGGAGGTCGTAAATAATGTATAAAATAACGTTGCCTTGGTGTAAGTCGCTCAGGTGGAGGTTTGTCAAGAAAACTGACAAAGTTTGCAAGGGTTCCTGGCAGGCAACCAACTGCACCGCTACAAACCTTGTTTTCTCAACAACCGTATGCTTGACTGGATTACACAAAGGCAATGTTTATGGCGTCTTAAGGCTGTTGCCTGGAATAGAATTTGGTTTAAGGGAATACATCTTAATAAAATAATTTTTTGATTTGTTATAGTTTTTTGGTTTTTATTNGGAATAGAATTTGGTTTAAGGGAATACATCTTAATAAAATAATTTTTTGATTTGTTATAGTTTTTTGGTTTTTATTGTTTTGTTGTTATTTTTTGTTTTGTTATTGTTATTTATATATAATATATATATAATAAGCAGCAACTTTTTTTAACATCAAATACGCGCTTCTTTGCTATCGAAGACTTTTNTATATATAATATATATATAATAAGCAGCAACTTTTTTTAACATCAAATACGCGCTTCTTTGCTATCGAAGACTTTTGTAATATTCCTGTACAGGCTGTTTCCTGGAAAGTAAAGAAAACGTAATAATTAAATAAAAAATTACTGAAACCAAATTGTTGTTTTACTTTGATACAGAGCTTGGGAGTATAATTTCTCACAGTTAGGTTTGGTTTCAAGTTTATATTTTCGAAACTGACTGCCAGAACTGATTTCCCAATATCAAGTTCGGGACCAGGCAACATACTTAACATCGATAAACAGACTTGTGTTAAGCACATTTGTTGGATAATAACACGGAACACTCTTTTCTCACTGAACGGCGATGATATTACGAAACGAACATTCGCAGATACCGAGCGTGGTGGTGCAGTGGTTAAAATTTAGACTCGCACTCGGGAGGACCTGGGTTGGAATCCCGGTTCGGCCACCCTGATTCCGGTTTTCCATGGTTTCCCGAGGTCACTCCAGGCGAATTATGAGAAGGCTTCTTACTACAGGCCATAACCCATTCCTTCCACGTTCCTGTATCTCTGAACAGCTTGCTCAGTATATGTAGACCTCGCTGTCGACGAGAAGTTAAGCTCTGTCTACCTACCTACCGTTCGCAGATTTCAGATCTTGGCTCAAGGCAACGGTATTCATTCCTGATCGTTCTGTACACGAATGTTGCAAAATATGCATCATTTAAAACTTACTAAAAAGGATTATAAAACTGAGTGTTATGGGAGCAGAGTTTCTTCGGAGTCTAGAAATGATAAGAAAATTCCTTAGAATCTTGAAAGAGAGAGACAGATAAACGTTAAGAGAGAGAGAGAGAGAGAGAGAGAGAGAGAGAGAGAGAGACAGTTGGTAAAGAAAAATAATTTCCAGATCATGCATCCGATAGCATTTAATCACTGAAATCAAATAAATAGAAATCAAAAATTTAATTATTGATCGTCCTTAAAAATGTTACTTTACCTTTTTCTGAAAGTGCAGAATAAATTACTTAATCGTTTTGTTAAATCATTTAGCCAGACGATTACTAATTTATATTTGAATAAAGTTCCACACAAAATTGAGAAAAAATGTCATTTATTCATTTTTAGCTAATAGCGAGGAATATTTTAATACATATATCCCTAATGTGCTTAGAAATAAACATAAAGTTTACTTACTTCTATACTGTACACCAAAGGCGTAAAAACTAGAAGGACAGCGAAAACAAGAAACAGCAAAAATGACATCTTACTTCCAGCAGACTAACTGGTGTTGTGAAAGAGATCATCTTCAGCTTATAAAGGAAATTCGCTCTCATAGACTCCTTGTACTGTGTGATTAGTCGGACACTGGTACGTGGTCACACAACACGATTAGATTGTTGTGGTCATAATAATGATATCATCGAGCTTAATAAGGAAATAGAATTCGCGTTTTCCGTTGTACTGCATTATGTCCTTTCCAGATTTATGTTCAAATAGCCTGAATCTGAAATTCTTCAAACATGTTAAAGTTTGACTATTTGTCTGTAATTATGATTCCAACCAACTTAATTAGAAAGCTATAACTAATTATAGTGGATATTAGAAATAAAAGGAATTGTTTTACGTAATATATTTACTCATAAGGTATATTAAAAGGTCACTGACATAACATTGCATTTGAAGTATTTAATTTCCACAATCGCGATCCTTCTTACTGCCGGCTCTTTGTAGCACTAGCATATATTTGTCAAGAACTGTTGCGCAGTACTTACAAAATAATAAATTTAAATCCAGTAAAGAGAGACACTGATTACTTACCGGAAAGAAATATACTTGTACAGAAACACTGTAAAAATGTATCATTACACACTTTGCCTTCATTCGTTAGTTACTAACGTCCTAGGGTTCAGTTCTAACAATGAAAGTCTTCAGCAGGGATTCTAATGTGAACATGTGGTGAAGAACGTTACCATGAAAGAAGAAGCCTTTGTTCGATCACTTTCAGGTTGGCAGGCGTGTGAAAGGCAGAGGACTCCGCTGAACACCAGGGACTGCGGCGGTGTAGCGACTACAACGCTCGCCACCCACCAAGGTTCGATTCCCGGCGGAGACGCTTTCTGATTTCCGCACTTGGGTTGAGTTGGGAGATTGGGACGGCTCTTAACAACGAGGTCTAGAGAGCCGAAGAGGGTGAAATGAGGCGAGAATATAGCAACACTGGAATGAAAGGGCGGGGGAAACTGGAGGTTCCCGAGAAAACCCACCGAACAGTGGCATCGCCCGGCACGCTTCCCACCTGCGGAAATCCAACAGTGTCCCGACGGAGGATTGAACCCGGTTCGCCTGGATGGGAGGCGAGCAGTCTAACCGCTCACTAACCGCGGCCACTTTCTGAATTGGTTTTCTCGGGGAGGAATATTTGAATACATATAGCTTAAGAGTGCTTAGAAATATATGCAAAGTTTACTTACTTCTGTACTTTGCGCCGAAGGTGTAAAAACCACGAGGACAGCGAAAACAAGAAATTGCAAAAGCGACATCTTACTTCCAACAGACTAACTGGTGGTGTGAAAGATACCTTCTTCAGCTTATATAGGACATTCGCTATAATCAACTACACGTTCTGTGTGATTAGGTGGACACTGGCACACGGTCAGAGAGCACGAATAGACTATTGTAGTCATAGTAATGACATCATCAAGCTTAATAAGGAAAGAAAGGGTTATAAACACTAAGCGATTTCCGTTGTACTGCATTATGTCCTTTCCAGATTTATGTTATAAATAGCGTGTATCTGGAATTCACAAAACCTGTTAAAGTTTGACTATTTGTACATAATTATGATTTTAACCATGTTTAGAAAGCTATAACTGATTGTAGTTGATATTAAAAGTGAAATAATTGCTTCAACTAATATATTTATTCATAATATATTCTAAGGTCACTGGCATAACATTACATTTGAAGTATTTAATTTCCACAATCGCGATCCTTCTTACTGCCGGCTCTTTGTAGCACTAGCATATATTTGGCAAGAACTGTTTGGCAGTACTTACGAAATAAATGAACTTAGATCCAGAAAAGACACACATTGATTACTTACCGAAAATCAATATGCTTGTACAGAAATACTGTAAAAATTAATCGTTACATACATAGTCAGTTCTTCGCCAACGACTTTCATGGTCAAGCAACGCATTACACCAATGTCCTGGGCTAATTATAGTTCTCGTATGTGAACAGGGTGTGATGGGTTGTTACATTTCTCATAGAAAGTTTCAACCATTATGAATGATGGCCGAAAATTACCTTACCTGATGATAAATTGGGGCCATCATCGGAGCAGCAATGTTCGGGTATAACTGCAGAGCGGGTCGGACAAGAACTCATATGAGTGGACAGGATACGAGGGGATGGCATGTGGCATGGATATCGCGCCCCTCTAATACCCCTGCTACGACCGCACCAGCAGACGACTTTACGCCACTGGGAACAGCGATGGTTTAAATAGAACAATATGAAGAGAACGATGGATCAAATGCTTCTAGAATCCTGGGATTCTGTATAAATAGATACTTTCGGGGCCTATGGAAGATAGAGAGAAACCTGGCTTTGGAAACAGACATTTAGGGGGATTTCTCCTCCATTTTAAATAGCTATGAGGTAGTGATGATGTAAGAAGGGAGAAATATACATCTTTATACTTGTGGATTTTAAATGTTTTTAGTAGGCTTTTGAGATAATTGTTAAAATAAATGATAAAATATTTTGTATGATAACCTTTTTGGTTATAGATAACAGTTTTTGTAGCACCAGTGAGTTATAAAGTTTTGAAAAAAAATTTTCTTAGAGTTCTCCTTCATACACCACACTTACTTAGGGTTTGTTGACCGCCGGGACCTAAGGGCGAGAGTTATTTTTCTCTGCTTAAAGAACAAATTTAAAAGTTCAGGTACTAAACAAATGCAAAACTAGAAGGGAAGGAAGGACGTATATCACCTGTCTCATGCTTCGGAGGTTATCCATTGCAAGGGAAAGTGGCAGTGCAGTAGTTAGACTACTCCCACCTAGGCGAATAGGTCCGCAAGAGGGAATCGTGAAAACAATCTTTAAACCCTCATTTCTCGCAAACTATTTATCCAATTTAAATGAGAGTCCGGGGAGTATGGAGGTTATGGAGAGAAAGCATACAGGATAAGTATGAACATACCAATATTCTGCGTATAGTTTCCAGGGACGTAGTCTAGATTGACAGTACATGATGCAGGACACTTGTAAGAAATGTGATTTATATAAAAATCATGCGGTTGTAACTTCCAGGTATACTGTAAATACAAGATAATGCGATTGAGAAATTTAAAAGAGTAAACAAGATAAATATCTGATTGTTAATCAAACACTAGTAGAACATTTTAACGTTTATATTTCTGTGAAATAAGTTTTCCATTTGAATGAAACCAAGCGTAGCCAGGGATTTGCGAATTGGAACGGGCTCGGGAAGGGAGGGGGNGGGAGGGGTGTACAAATTTATGTTTTTGGAAAGAATATGAAACCTATAATATTAAACCTTATTAATTCAATTACTCCATCCCTTCATTCCAGCATTGCACCATACTGACTTCCCTTCACCGTCACCGACTCTCAAGACCTCAATGTTAGGTGCCACCCAAATATCTCCGTTCCACTCCTCTCTCATATTAGAACAATACCCATCCTATTGTGGTGCCGAAAATAGACAATCACGTTCGAAGTCACCTGTAGTATCAGGCGTGGCTTATTGTATAATTTTTCCGCTCGTGGAATTGAATAACGAGGGGTATAAATTTTTCAATATGGGTGCACGTTCAGAGGCGAGGTTGCTCACAGCTGTGCTCTATTCGCGGTATCTTCACACTTTTTAATTAAACCCTTGAAAAAATCACCCCACTAATGACGTGTTTGGTTGTTTCCTATGCTATGTATATCATTCATTTCATAATTCTGTTAACATTAGAGCATCTTATATGTGGTTAAATAGAACTTATACTTATATTTAAACTTTAGATTTAAAATTTCGTCTGTAATAAATGTGAATAAATGCAGAGATTATAGGCGCGTTGATATTACCTAGAAACAAATAGTTCTCATGCAAAATATTGTTAAATTGAGTCCGCACGAATGAGGTGCGTCGTTTCTTGAGTGTAATTTTCTAACTTTGGTTACACTTTGTTTGCCGGAGGTGAAGAAATTTCACGGAAGTAGAACTTTAACAGCGCTTCAGAAAAGTTGGAAGTAGCCACGAATTGACTTTATCAACACCTGTTACACGGATAACCGCGGATTCCTGAGCTTTGTTGTGATATCTGGAAAGTTTTCGATAGGTCACGCCAACCTATCGCGTTGCAAAAGTGTATCTCTTCGGCCTTGGTCACGTCGGATGTTAGGTTGGCACGTAGTTGATAGGAGTCAACCGATGTGCGTGAATGAGGTTGCGTTACACAACATTTTGTGTCAGGCGGGGAGTTCTTCGTCGACCTCCGTAGAGAGCAGACCGGAGACTTAGGCGGAGAACTTGCCTCGTCTAGGCGGGACGCGAAAGCCCTTTCTGGAGGGAGGTTCTGCAAGAGAGCTGAGGTGGGCTCAAACATAATTAATTTTGTTAGTTCGTTGAACGGACATTGGAAATCGGTGGTCCACCAGTGTGACACCTGGCTGGGCTATTTGTGGTACGCCCTTGTCTAGTGAAGGCAGAGACGTCTCCTGGCGCCTGATATATACTGTATGTTAACCGGGGTATCGCTTAGTTTAAATGTCACATCTTTAAAATATGTTTAAATTTAATCTGTAAACATTAAGTTAGCGATAAGGCGATGTTACGAACATTCCCCTATATTCAGTTTTTTGTCGGCCTGCATAATGGATCAGACGTGAAATGTTTTGTATCTTGGGAGCTCAAAATTTGAATTCACCTACTCTGTAACTTGAACAATCATTTAAGTTACGAAAATCTCTGAGATAACACGTGATACTGATTGAAATTTACGTTCACCTTTCAAGTTGCAATAATATTTCTTTGTGGTTTGTATGTAAACTTCATTATTATGAAATCCGTTTCCATAAATGGTCCCTATTTAGACAATTTCGGTATGATCTGTAATAGCTGTTTTATTAAATATAGTTATGTAATTTTATAGAATTTATTGCATTATTTAGTAATTAATTTGAGAATGTAGTGCACGCTTCACCTATCTCTGTGGTTTTCTTTTCTAAAAGGTGTATGTTTTAATTATTATTCTGTTATCATTTAAATTAAGCTGGTATAGGAATTTACCCACAATACAATGTATAATCCTTAATGTGACTAAGCATACAGGAAAACCACTTCTTGCACAAGTGGCTTTTGAAAACAGAGTGAATAACATGATGTACTCACCGAAAACACTACGTCGATAGTTGAAGGACACGCCCAGCAGTCTGTAGTACAACAGGTGTCCTGGGTAGATATTTCCGGACCTAGTTACGAAAACCCCTTCATAGATCCAACTAATATCTAGAAGAAGGATAGTACCTCTGTAAGGAAACTTTACAATGTAGCAGTTAGCAGAAAAATACCAAATTTTTTTAATGACATTACAATCTTGTGAACGTGAAAAGTCACATAAAACTATCTACAATACTTACTTTGCGAGGTAGAATCTGGTCAGATAATTCGCTTAATACAGTAGCTGAAAATCACCAGACATTCAATGCTCTTGGTTCCAAAGACATTACTTGATGCAGTGGCTTAGGTAAGGACGTAGACAGCATTATTTTTCCAATAGGCGCCATCTTCATAAGACAATTTTTTAACAAATTCCCACCCCCACCCCCTGGACAAGTCTTCTTTGTCTTTTTTATAAGCAAGCAAAGGAAATCTCGCTAAATGAATGTTAAAATATGTTACAAAACGGAATGCGCTTTTATTATTCCCAAAGATTATTTATGTTGGGCTGGTGGTATATTTATTACACATAAAATCAAAGTTAGGGAGCAATCAATAATTTTAAGGCCGCTGGTCCAATATTATTTATTATTTTAAGCGTTACATTACTACTAAAATGCATTTTATAATTTTTTTTCAAACGTTTTTGTAAAATTAAAAAAAATATTCAAATGGTTAACAACTGTAATAGTAAAGTTGTTTCTTTCCTGAATGTAACAATTTAATGAAAAATATCATCGTTCTTGCAGAATCGTTTTAGAATATCGCACTGTTAATTCATACACTGAAGAGCCAAAAAAACTGGTATAGGCGTGCGTATGTCAATAACAGAGGTATGGAACCAATCGGAGTAACGCGATGCGGTCGGCAGCTAGGTCGGTCACTGCTGCTACAACGGCAGGTTATCAAGATTTAAGTGAGTTTGAACGTGGTGTTATAGTCGGCGCATGAGAGATGGGATATAGCATCTCTGAGGTAGCGAAAACATTTGGATGTTCACGTACGACCATTTCACGAGTGTGCCGTGAATATCGGGTATCCGGTAAAACATCACATCTTCGAAATCGCTGCGGCCGAAAAAAGATCGTGAAATAACGGGACAAACGACGACTGACGAGAATGATTAAACGTGACAGACGTGCAACCCTTTCTCAAATTGGCGCAGACTGTATTTGTGGACTTCCCTGCAGGATTCATGGTGTAAAATGCCTCCTGCATACCTTCAGACATTAGTCGAGTCCATGCCATGTCGTTTTGCTGCACTTCTGCGTGCTCGGGGGGCCCTACACGATATTAGGCAGGTGTACCAGTTTTTTTGGCTCTTCAGTGTATAATATCTCTTGCGTCCTTTCGCCACCACATACTGTAATTGTGTTGACAGTCAAAAAATTTATTTTATTTACTTTTCGTAGCAGTGCATTCTTGGTAGCCTACATTGTCCTGCGATGCTATTTTCATTGGGAATGCATATCTTAGCATATGATTGATATTGAATGAGATGTAATAATTTGAACTGATATTATGTTGCTGCTTTAAGAAAACGTAAGTTACAGTAAACAAGGTGCTACTGTACAAATATTATCCGGTGGTCTAAGCCAGTCATCGTAATTCCAGTGGGGACCATTATAACTCCGGAGGGGGCCCGCACCCCCACTACCCTCTCGTGAAGTGCTTAGGAGTAGCGAAATATTCTGACTTGGGAGCGCTCATTGGCAGGTCCTTGCCCAAGCCAGTCTTTACTAGTGTCTACATTTCCACCCCGCCCCCATTCCCAAAAATTAAACATTTTAAGGTAAAAAAATTTATTGATATGTTTATGTGATTTATGCACTACCATTGAGTACGAAAATATGCTGCAGGGACTTTTTTCAACATTACTATATTTGAAATAGCTTTATATATATACTATCTGTGCCCGCAGCTCCTCTCGCGTAGGCTACATAAATATTGTTTAGTTTTTTTAAAAATAAAGTTGAATATTACTTAGTGTTAATCTTCTATACTCTAAACATATTATAAAACTCAACGTCTCGGTGAATTAAATGGTAAAAACCCTTATTAGTATTTCTCTGTTATAGATACATATATGCTACCCCGGATTTTTTTACATCTTTTTATTCTATACAAATCTTTACTACATGATATTGTTCCATCTTTAACGGTTTAGATAGCGCATTGCAAGAGAGCGCGCTGGCGGCAAACTTTTTTCCGACTTGATTTACTATTATCGTTTGGTTTTCTTTTGAGATATTTTCTCGCGATAAAAAGTAACTAAAAACACCTTTCAGCCCTCTAACTATTTCTGTGCAATAAATTACGTCGATCTGTTACTCGGTTGCAACGTTGCATTGTTATTCCACTTGTGTACTTTTTAATTTTCCAATAAGAATTTCCCCCAGGGAATGAGACATTTTCTCGGGATAAATAGTAGCCTATGTCACTATATATATATGCAGGTTGGGGCTGAGACATTTTTCAAATGTTGATTACAAAAATTTCTCAAATAACCGTAAACAGCCTTAGCAGACTAGATTGTCTTGCTCTACGAAGTCAAAAATGTAATTGATAATTACAGCGAAACTCTGAAACACGTTATGGAAGGCAGTCAACGTCTTCCTGTGAGATAATTTTAAGTAATGATCTTATAGTTTTGATTTGGCACGTGGGAATCGTGTCGTACGTTTCCACTAATCTGCAAAGTTTCCTCGAGGATCTCCCTTTTCCCCACATCGCATTCCTGCACTGCTCCATACTCACCCTTATCCCTTCTGCTCCCATTTCAATCCAGTATGTGTGGGTGTATATAAATGTATATGTACTTTAAGCAGGGTTTTCAAAAGTTCTCAGTTTACAGCGAACAGCCTACAGACCCATCTCTTGTAAAAACAAGCAAAGTGTTTGTAACGTATTTACCGCAACATCCAGTACAGCCTACTACAGTATCCGTCTAGGATTAAAGAGTCACAGCAGAGAAGAACATTTTCAGTGACAAAGTCAACACCACCTCCTGGCTAGCCAGTCCACATTCTACGATTGTGGCAGAGAAGTGGTTCCGCGGTAATTTGTAGTTTGAAAAGCCAAACGTAGTAACAAAGAGTATTTATTAAGTTCTTAAGTATTATGTACTATTTAATTACTCTTTTTGGTTGTAAGCGTATACGCTCTTGTAGCTTTCAAATATTCCCAACCATTGTTTTGTTTAGGAGTAAAGCTTCACGAAGAATTCTGTGTTGTGCAAGATGGCGACGCGACATGAAGGGCTGAAGTATCGTCATGCGTAAAACAACCGAAAGAGGACAATTATTTTACAAAGCACACAGATATGCGTGCCGATTATTGAATGTTATGACTTGAAAAATGTCTCTTTTTAATGCACCTACATTCCCAGCGAACATCTTTCATGTGTAACCAAAAATAGGCGGTTAAAATTTTTTTGTGGTGTGTATACTCGAAGCACTTGGGAAGGCGGAGTAATACAAGTTGCCACCTTGGATTTTATAGAGCAGAGAACTCGATACGTAACTTCACAAGCTCACGACGCCGAATGACGTGAAGAAATGACTATCTACTTAGATAAGCTGTCACACACTTTGCAAAACGTTGAAACGTGTCCGCCTGTCCACCAACATATCTGTTCCAGGTGCAGATACCGAATTGCGAAACATTATGAATATTAACGACGCTATCTGGATGGAATTATTTAGCGTGTCCAAGGTCAAGAAACGCGAGGTAGAGAAACGCGAGGTCTTTCACCCACCACCTGCCACATTGTTCCTTCTCCGCACCACACACAGTTCCATCGCTCCCAAACTTGTTACAAAATCCTGTCATTTTTACTCGTGCTGGTGGCGCAGTGTCAAGTTCTTCCCTCCAGCGTCTGTGCAAATCAATCATGTTATCATATTTCCAATTACACTTAAATATATCCACTTTCGTTGCTCGAAAGTAAACCTTGTCACCTCCGCCATTTCCACTACATTGTACTCAGTGATGCTGCTCGTGGTTGCAAACGAAACTGACAACAGAAGAACGTCGACAAGCGCTCGCACACACCCGGAGTTGTACTTACAGCGTCCAATACACGCAGTCCCATGACAACGTCTTTAATAGTTTATCTGTCGTTGACTTAGTTACAGAGAGCATTAAGATTGATTTGGGACAACAGATATGTTCCTCCTTCAGAAACTATAGTGGTTCTCCCATATGAGATAAGTAATCCAATTATACATAGACTGTATTAGGCTACTGTAACTCACTATACTGAACAAATATTGCATGATATAAAATATAGCGTCTGACTTGCAACGCGCGCACGTTCGCTGTGAGCGGAAGTCCCGGTTACAACACTACTGCGCATGACAAACCTTTTGAACATTACGGTGTGAAGAGTGAAACCAGAAGCATTGCTGGATAGGGTGTTAGATGTTTTAAAATCTAATATAAGGGATCGCCAATTCTCTGAATCTGTGAGACTGCCGTGACATAAGGTTACTTTCAGATAGGAAAATACCCTTTTTGTCGTTTTTGTACACCTAACACTTTCTCGAACTATATGAGAATTCAGCTACAAACCCAAAATTGCTCACATGGTCGAGTGTAAGTTCTACAGATTACACAAAGCACATGTTCGTAAGAACAGTGATACAAAACTCTGTCAAGCTAAATTAACACGTGGATGCGAACTATGTCTTAACCGGTTGCTGGGTTAAGTTTGTACCTAAAAGTTACGTGGCCGCTTCATAATTAACAAAGTTTTCCGGCCTTTTGCGGAAAAGTGCTGGCAAAAATTGTTTTGAACTCTCCGTAAAGTTACGGATCCGCTGATTTTACGATAAAGGACTTAAAGCATAATCATTGAACTATCAGTGTGTTCATGGAATCTCTCTGTAAATGTGATAGTTCATTTTTCTGTAACTGCGGATTAAAAGGGGGCAGCGGGAGTATAAATTTACGAAAAAATATACATTTCTTTATGAGTGTGGTTCCCTGTGAATATAAAAAAAGAAAAATAAATTATATTTTATTTATAATGAGATTTGAAAATAAATCATAACTTCTATAGCCAACGATTCCTAAAACTCACCGGCGACAATGTCGTCATTATGTTAGGTATTAAAATTTTATTTATAGAAATAAGGCACATTATTTTTGGAGTTTATATTAACGTTCGAGTGTTTTAAGTGTTGTTAACTGTTACGAGTGTCTGATGCAACTTGTTGATGTCTTAAGAATTCCGTATAAGTAGCTTGAATATCCAACTGCAGCAGGAACGATGGATTTCCAGTTAAAGTGGCAAAGGAAACTCCACGGGGACTCGGCATTGTTCGTTCCCGAATCCCAAAGCTGTAGGAAATACAGAGACATCCCGCATTTGGAATTAACGAAGATCAGCTTAGTTATTCGTTATTCTGAATCAGGTTTTCATATTCTAAATAAGCATTACCGTGAAATTTCATGTTTATACGGAAATCTTTTATAGTATTGTGGAGATTGCAAATATGGTTTAGTAGTGTGCAAATGTTGCTGTATCTACACCATAAGACTTGGGAAGATGTTGGCTTTTTGCTTATCAAGGACACCCGACCTCAGGCTTCGTGGTTACGAGCGTTGACCATGGAAATATTCATGTCATATTTGCTCCACATACTGTTCAACATATGGACATTACCCGTGATAACACTTTCCTGAAAAAAAAAAAAAAAAAAATGGATGCATAGTTTTTCGCATAAACAAGTGTAAAATTCAAAATTTTATTGTTTAATAAATGTACAAATTATGCAAACTTAGTAACGTACAGATATAAAAAAATTCCCACTGGAAGAAGATGTCAAGAGCAACTTCAAGACATCTATAAATTCGAACAAGACTAATTTTTAAAAATTAGAATAAAATTACTGCTAATAAGGTAGTTCTTGGATATATTTGATTTGTGTCTGACCCTGAATTTAAAAAAAATATTTTTTCATAAACATACCATAAATTGATTCAAGACTATACCTTTCGTTTGCGCTTATTTAATGTTCTGCAAATAATTTGGTTTTATTTTATTCGTACATTTATAACGGTACAATTTTAATTATAACATGTAATTTTTCGGAAACCATTCGAACTAAAAATCTTTTTTGAGGAAAAAGGAGTTACGTATTGTGGTTCAAATATCAAATAACAATCTTTTTTTCGTAGCCAACGCCTTTATAGTTACTGAAAGTCTGTAAAAGAGTTGCATTCGGAACCTGTGTAAATTTATCTAACCTTAGATCGGGATGCAGAGTAAATGTTGCAAAAATAGGATATATTGGATTATTATTTTGTGCATATGTGCTCAAGATACTCACGAAATCGTAAAGGTGATTGAAATAAAACGTAAAATAAAAATTCAGTAAACAACTGCTTTGAGGTTTTTTTGCAGATATTTTAGGCTGTTTTCTTACTGATTGTAACTTTTCTTAAGAATATTTATAATAACATCTTTCCTTAACTAAAAAATGTCTTTCTTAAATTACTCTTTTACAAGTTTTTCCTTAAATAAATCTCTCTTACCTTATTATTTTACAATTTTTTCCTTAAATAAAACTTTTACATCCATTACTATATAGTTTTACAATAAAAATATAAACAAATTGTACTAGTTTGTATACTAACTGTCTTGAATAATAAATTTTCGTTTTTCGTTTTATTTCCTACCATTCTCTTTTTGTGTCCCCCTTTCCATCCTTTTTTCCTCAGTACCTTCCTGATACAGTACTTCATTTTTTTCTCTTTTCTCTCTTCACTTAACTTTAGCCCCCTTTTTTCTTTTCCTTTTCATTACTTTTTTTTCTGACTTTATCTGTCTACAAAATGTGGCCATCCCATTTTCTTCCAACTTATCCTATTTTGCATGTTCGTATCTGTTGTTTTCTAACACACCTCCCCCTAATAAATTTTTTTTTCTTTTCTTTCTGCCTGCCCTTCTCACCTTGTGAGCGTATACCGTGTTTGTCCATACCATTAACTTATATTTTGCCCTATTTCTGAGTTATTGTTGTTCATTTGTACGCCTTAATGATTTCAACCTTCCTTTACATTCGTTGATGCATTGTATTGGTCCCCTATTATTTCCGAACTGCTTCCGCACTGCCCTTTCAAAAACATTACTCTCATTTCAATACCAGCTACCCTATCCTGATCATCTAGTTTTACATAACCCTGTTTGCACATTATATAACACTGATGCCTATAATTTCTCTCTCTCTCTCTCTCTTGTTAATATATTTTAACCCCATTATTATGTTGAACATTTGTTTCCATTAATTTTTTTCTGCCATTCGTTATGTTTTTGTTCAAAAATGTCCAATTTTTTTCGAAATTATCGAACATATTATTATTTAGTTCTATTCTACCCGTTTTTTGTTCTACTCAATCGGCTTGCATTTCTTTTTTACCCGCTTGATTACATTCTGTATGGCTTCTAATTTTTTAAATAATAACCCAAACGTTTACTTTATATTAAACGTGTTGACAAAAAATCAACACAATTTTTTGTATAATTTATAATGTAAACTAACAAAATATTTAACTTTCTTTTTGATTTTCCCGTTGTTTTCGCCTTTTATAGGCCTAAAACATCATTTTCCAATGACAGTTAGTTACATACAAATTCCTTTATTTGACATATGGAAACAAAATTGTTTTTCTTCATCACTTGCGGTTCCCGGAGATTTGATCGCACGATGTCCCTCAGTGTGGAAAACTGCTAACAGCATCTACTTACGTATTTTAGATGTTATATCGCTGGCAATCTGCGTCTCTCAGAGCACCGCATCTCCACTCTCCCGTAGTTTCAAAGTGTAGCAAGCTATCTTTCTAGGGCGTGGTTCTTCCCTCTGCCGAAGTCACAACTTCCGGAGACCGCAGTACTCGGAAGTTCTTTCTTCAGCCCCAAGTTGGGCGCCAGATGTAACATTTCAGTAGAAATAGAAGGCCGAAATTCTGTTTTCCATTTTTTTTATTCGTTCTTTTTCAACAAATTAGACAAAGATCATTCGTTCGTATTATCACAACACAATTTAATAAACTCGTTCTTCTTCTTCGACAAATTTTACAATTATTAATATATCTCCATTACCGATGAAAATCAATTTAAAACAAATTGTAGCAGTTATAGTAATTATGTCAACATATTATTAATTATTTTATAATTTTTTTACTTTTTCATTACCCACACGCGTACATTATCGGCGGTGGTGACTAAAATTTTTACAGAAAAAAATTTTATTCGTACTTTAGCATCACATTTTTTGTTATTTGGACTCTGATTGGCTCTCGTCTGACCTCACCATATTTCTCCTCCAATCAGAAATGATGAGAGGAGATACAATTAAGACACTTTTCTTTAGTTTTACATGATTGAAAATCTGCAATACTCTGTAGCCTCTAAGGACTAAATGAATTATAACAATAACCACAGCAATAACCTCTTAATAATTTCTACATCAACAAACACGTGATATAACAAAACTTACACTGCACTTTGCTTAAATCATATAATAAGTCTTAGTTTGAAAATCATGTTAATCAAAAGTCTTCATAAACAAATAATCTGCAACCAAAGACAAATACAATACCTGTAAAACTGCTACGTTAGAATTTCTTTGTCGACTTAAATAATGATTTTACTGTGGCACACAGATGATGAGGAAGGCTTATCTTTCCGCTTTTGAATACCACAGTTTAAATAAACAAAATCCATTACCTGATATATGTACAATGAAAGAAATGACGAAAACATAACGGACAAACGTAGCGATGACGGAAACATAACAGACAACAACACGAGACTTCAGGAAGTTTCGGTGTCTGGAAACTGCCTTCGTCCCCAGGCGAGGCACCGAATACTGAACAAAAGCAATAAGGTCCAATTACCTGTCCTGGAACGTCGTTAAGTCTCCTGTTGTTTGTGATACTAATTTTTTAGTTCTGTCCGTGTAATAGTATATTTCTTATATCACTATTGACTTGATTTGTTTCTCAGATGTTCTTTGCCACGTTCATTTATTTTTGCTGTCCTAATATCATCTCTTTATATATTTATTTTCTGATCCCAATTTATAACTAGGTTAGACACTGTTTTGTCTATAACGTTTTTAACCATAAATATTATTTTGTCTAGTTGACTTGGATAACATTCGGGATCGTTTTCAACGTAGTTTATCTCTGTTGTGGTCAATATTTTCACAACTGTTAGTATCTCCTTTGCTTCGTAATTCTTTGACCTCGTATTCTGTGTTCGTTATTCGCTTGCAATTTTCCTTTTTATTACATTGTTATAACTTATATTTGTCAATTACTCAGAAATTTCAACTATCATATTAATCATACTACATTCTGTTTTCAGCTGTTAGGTGAACAATTTGATTGGTTCTTCTTTTACACATAAATATTACAAAAATACAGTTTCGGAGGTATAAGCAGATCATCTGAAAATAAAGTTTCATATAAGTTTATTTTCGCAATATTAAGTTACATTATAAACGCAAACCCAGAAACAATTCTCATTAGTTCCTCACTGTAGTTCTTTATTTAGTGGTGATGAGGTAGAAGGATGGACTTCGCATCTTGCTTAATATACTCAGAAGAAAGTAATGGAGGCAAGTGAGAATCAATAATCTTGTTGCAAACATAATAAAATACAATGTCATTGTTCACATTTGAATAAATATTAAAATAGGATAATCAATTCCATAATTTAAGCGTAGAAACAAATAAATACAAATTAAAAATTTTTGGCATTTTAAAATCAGTACAAAATATCTGGAAATAATTTACAAGTTATTATATTAATTTTCTCCGACTCTCCGACAACTGAGCACTCATAACTGAGGATACATTTTCATCGAAAGATATGTATGTGAAACACAAATTATGTGTTTCGTTCTAATATGTATACAGTATTCACGCACTAGACACTGCTGCTAAGCATGTATGTTGTAAAGTAACTTAACACGTAGCTATTTACACATCGCTGCATTTCTAGCTCTCTATTTCAGCTCTCAAGACGTCAATGTAAAGAGGCCACCAATATCTCTTCACTCACTCACTTTAGTACTCTATTACTTTATTAAGGAACAATTTCATTTCATCACGTTTCTTTCTTACACATAGTTGTTACGCTTTTCTGATATAAACGCTGTTTATTTTTAAGATTGTGTAGACCTACTCTCTGGCCATGTGCGAACCACTTGCTTGCTAATGTCTTGTGTGGTTAGTTAAACACACTCTACACAATTCCTCCTCGTTATTAATTTAGGTTATAGTCATGTTAATATTGTCTATAATTACTACATCGTTAACATAATCTTTAAACTTTTGCTCTGGATTTCAGTTGTCCCACCGACCCATGTAGCGGCGGGAGCCTTCTGCCTGAGTCGGCCTCTGGACAGTCGCTGGATGGAACCGAGCCACGAGCAGAGTCAAGTGTTTGTTACGCCTCCGTGTCAGTTTTATATATGAAGAAAAAGTTTGAAACACGTATTGAAGTCTTAAAAGACCTTAATTAAGTTTATGGTATGCCACTGTAGGAATGAAATTTACTTTTATTGAATTACACTACAACAGGGTTTGTCATGACGTTTTATCTGCTACGCTGTTTTTACAATCTATTAAATTTTTATTTTTATTAATTTTATATAAAACCCTCGATAATAATCACTTACCGAAACCTTTAAATATATCAGGTATAACTATAGTGAAAGTCTTTACTATTATGATTTTGCCAATTACGACACAACTTTATTACTGTCTAGAAATAGGGTGTGCAATTATCACGAATTAAACTAAGACATGTTGAATTAGTTAAACGCACAATTAAGTATCGTGGAATAAAACTAATGAAAAATACCGTAAACTGCGAAATACCGGATAATAAACCAGCGTTGATTGCCTTACAAGATCTCCGAATTTGTCTGCTTCACAAATCCTCTGGAAGTGGTCAAACTTACTTCCTATGTCTTTTAATTCCTCGTGATAAAATCTATATAACATGCTGTGTAGTTGAAGGGGGAGCTTTGTTTATTATAGGGAAGTATTGTTATCACTTTCCCAGTCATTACCGGGTATATGCCATTGGCATTATCGTATGCAAAACTTAGATTTGTAATTTATACGCTGCCAGAGGCAGACGACTTTTTGGTTTTCTAAGATGACATAGTGTTTGGATAGAACCTTCTGTTAACAGGGTTTGACCACCCACTACCAACACTTAACTTACTCCTTTCTTGCACTCGCAGAATTTAGAAATAGAGGCTTGAAAGTCTAGGAGACGTTTCAAACCCCTGCAGCACATCTTGATTCACAAGCATACTCTTGGTAGTTATTTCCTTGTGTCAGTTATTATCTTCACCCTGCGTTCTTGCATATATCAGGTGTCTAGTTTAGTTTGTGTTCCATAGTTTTTTCATGTTTACTCGCTCAAAAGTATCTACGAAATTTAAAGGTATATTATGATTTGACCCTTTGCGTCTTTGTATTAATTAAAAGTAAAAATTTCAACCTTTCCGATAGAAAAGGCTTTCTGAGGTTTTCCGAATATTATTTTACTACAGATCTTATCACCTTCATTTAGAAGGTTGCTACTTTTAGAGATTTGGGAATTTGTTCTGTGTCCTCCTTAAAAAATGTGTTGTTAAAATTTATTGTTAAACCAAGTTTTTATTAAAAAGTACGAAGAAAGTGAAAAAATATTGATGTCGGCTTTAATGACTGCTTTAAAAGAAACATTACAAATATATTACTAAAAGTAATAGCTTGGGGCGATGATATTAATTTAATTACTACAATGTTTTCGTTCAGTTTTGATTAAAAGTGATACAGCGTACGTCAGCCATTACTTGTCAAGGACAGTTTAAGTACTGGAAGTGCCAAACAAATTAAACCCGGTTTCCATTCCCGATACTGGAAGGTAACACATTTGTTTGGCACTAAAACTGCAGCACGCAACATATGTTGCCAATGATAAACTCTTGTATCATAGCCACCATAATGAGTTCCTAATTTTCTTATCTCGCGATAGGAACTGTTTTTCTGTAATCAGGTAGATATTTAACATTTCGTGGAGGCTTTGTCATTTAAATTGGAATCCTTTTTCCGGAAGAAATATATAGCTATTTTTTCAGCTTGATTGCGATAAGTCAAATTTCTCAGTTTAGGGTCTGTTCTGAGTTGTAAGCATATAAACAGGAAAATGAAACCTAGCAGTTCAGCAATATATTTTGAATTGATTAATTTATAGTTAATATTAATGCTAAATACTTTTATTTTAATAATATTACGTAATTCTTCTATGGTAGTCATTTAAGCCGATATAAAAATAATTTTTATAATTTTAGTATATATTTAAAAAGTTAGGGTTAATTAAATTTACAAAGAATTATTTTATGTTATTTTGTCTTTGAGTCTAAGAAGTGGACACAGAGCATTTTCTTTCTTACACTCGAACTTACAATATTTCACCGCAAAGATAGATGAGAAAGAGAGAGAGAGAGAGAGAGAGAGAAAGAGAAAGAACGAGTGACAGAAAACATCCTTTAACGAGACATTGTTTATTTACGTAACACCATTAGCTTGAAATACATGACAACATTTTTTACATACAATCGTTGATACAGCACAAAGCCGACGTGAGTGTAAATAACTTCCACAGCCACTTTCATAAAGCCCAGGTACACAAGAACACGTAGAAAAAACACTGATTGTGACAATAGGAGGTGCACATGACTGTATAACACTTTTGTTTAGGCCTGTACACAGAATTCATGTAAACTAATTTAGGAAAGTGCGAAAAAAAAAGACACTTTAAAGACAATTGTGTCAAATATTACACTACAAGCTATTCACGGTAAACTGAGCACTTTTGAAAACCTTCCTGAAAATATCCTTTTAAGCACGTTGTGACTTCTTCCACCGTCAGCAATATTAACATTGCCGTGAGCGTTATCACTTTATTAATGCGTAGTTCAAGCGAAACTAAGAAATCATTTCAAAAATAAATAATTTTTTACAAATTTCCTAATTTTCACTTACATGTATTAAAATAATGGGAAGTTATATAAACAACTTCAGTGCCCACATAATGTTTACCTAATACTTTTAGTTCGGCTTTAAGAGGTAGACCTACATACCCTCCATCGTTACTAACTTGACTGGGCGTGTGCCAGCCAGTGTGCTAGATACAATATCTGTAGGTAGGGGTTGTGATATAATTGAAACATTCTTTTCAAAAGTTCACACTCAACTGTGAATAGCTTATATCAGTTTTACTACCAATATCCCTTGGTTTGTCGAGAACACTTCGTTTTTAAATGTAAGGATAAGACGAATCTTGCCTTCTCAGTGAGAGAGCTACCACCTCAAAGCATAAGGAATTCACAAGTGAAACATTTTACAACCATAATCAAACATTTTACTAAAAACGGTTACATTCGACACGTCAAGTTTATAAGCTAAACAAATTACTTGGCGCTAATACTGACATGTCGAGAGCTCGGTGGTTACTGAACCTCACCGTGGATATCTTCCTAACCCACAGGCAGGTCGGGCCTGACCCTACCTTCCGGGAGCTTGGAGCTAGAGTGACACGAATAGTGATTCATGGTTCCCTAATATGTTCTGCTTACCAGACTATATCAGTACAGGTGGTGCCAAAATAATATCCAACTTTTTTGGTGTCGCGGTTACCGCAGTGGCAATAACTGAATTAGAAGTAGCAACAAGTTCATTAATAGCAAATGTCTTTCAACATATAATGTCTCTTGAATCAATTTGACTAAGATAATTACACTAGTAACTGTACTGTTGTGTGGATGTCTGTAGAAGCAAACCTCCAAAATACCAGATCCATTGTGGGCAGTTATTCCCTGAAGAGGGAATCTGTACATAAAACTGAGAAGCGTGAAGCTCTCTTCTGCTGCCGTAACTTGCTTCACTAAGACAGAACCATCTTTAGCTACATCGCAGTCGAAGGAACCAATATTCCGAAACACAGATCTTGAAATACGCCTCTTCTTATAACAACGTGCTCGCCTCATGGAGCTGTGTCAAATTGATGTTGGAAGACTTTTGCTGTTAATGAACTTGTTCCTACTTCTAATTCTGTTATTGCTATGTCTCCATCTCCAGTTTTGTATTCTCGACGTAGGCTTAACTTTAAGCTAGGAGATGCGATTTGGATTATTAGAAAGTTGGCTAGTACTAATGGTGATGTTCGTGTATTGGATCATGTACAGTAAGTTTATGTTGCATAATTATATGTATGTAATATACGAGGAGTTTCATTTCCCCATCCCAAATCCCTTTAACACGTACGAAAACAGGTTTGACCTTGAACGTCTGTTGCAAGTTTTGACGTGCCAGCCTGCTCCCGGAAGTTGTTATCAGAAGCTTATCAGTTTTGGCAGATGTACATCCTTTGGATAATTTAACATTCCGCTTATGGGTTTTCGCCGAAGCGAAGCGGGTTCGAGTCCCACCGCGATCTCTTTCGGATTTCCGTACGAGGTAATCGTGTCAGACGACGCTGACGCTAGACGGTGGGTTTTCTCGGGGATCTCCTGCTTCTCCCGCCCTTGCATTACGGTCTGTTCCATATCCAACTCGTTTCACTCTAGTCAGCTCCCAAGACCTCGTTGTAAAGAGCCGCGAAAACCTCTCCACTCCACTTCTTGCAAATTAAAATGTTCCTGTTAAATAAGAATTCAGCAGTGCTACCTAAGTATGTTATGATGTTCACGAAGGATGCGTTATAATATCAACTTGTTCACTTGCTTGAAATTACGGAGCCGTGTAAACGTGAACTGCCATAATGTAACTCTAGGTAAAATATACATATAAAAATATCATATTCCCGAAGTGTTGTACTGTGAACTGATATGTATTATTACAAAGAAAATAGAAACAGTGTGCTACTTGTGTATCATTGAAAAGTTAGAGATCATTACAGAATTAATTAAATTTGTTGACATTAAAAAGTGGTCCTGAAAAAATCGGAATGGCCTTAAGTTTATGCAATGTTATATAAGACAATTGTAAGACATTGAGGAAGAAAATTTACAATACTACATTTCTGGAAATTTGTTGAAATCTACGAAAAAAACAAAAAATTAATTGGTGTTTTAAACTGTTCTTAAAATTTGCGTGTTTGTAATGTATCTAAAACGTGGAAAAATATGTATAAAATGAAGTGCCTTTTATAAGAACATGTTTTGAGGCTATTTTAAAAATATGATAACCTCATATCGTAATAGTAGGCATGAAAATAAACAAAATAAAAGATTGAAAAATAATCCCTCACTACCAAATATGTCAGCAGCCAGGTCCCGAACGCAGGTAGTTTCTGTAAATGTTGGCCCAGAAATTTATTATATAATTTTCCCAATTTTTATCCAGCTCCAGAAATAGGCCGATCCGTAAATAAGGGAACCTATTTTTACTCACTGATAGCCAGGAAAAGCCAACTCCGATAGTTGGTACACCTTTCTTTGCGAAACTTGTCCACTTGAGAACTCCCAGAGCTGTGGTTTTGGAGAAAGGTGATTGACACTGTTGTCTAAAGGACCAATTTACTACTGAAGTAAACACAGGGCGATTGGAGTTCAAAAAAACAATCTAGTTTTATTATTCCTTGAACAAGTTATAATTCACTCACGAGCTCTAGAGACAACTCCTTCCCGTTTATACAAAGGGGGGGTGTAGGGGGGTAGTACTCTTCACACACGCTGGATGACTGTACTTATCTGATTTGCTGGGCGGGTAGTTGGTCCTGCAGTTGAGGTCTGGTGAGCTGGAACTGGCAGGACTCTGCGTCTGATGGGCGTCTCGGCGACTGCCCTCGAAGTTCCTCCTTCTCGGGTCCACACTGCGTCTGATGACGGCCGGCTGCCGTGGTCGTCTCCTCGCGGACTCGTTCCGCCCTCTTCGGTTCCCGTCGGCGTTGTGCATGGGTTTTCTCGGATGCTTCCCGCCTTACGTCCCGTTTGTCGGCCTCTGTCATTGGTCTGTTGCACGCGGCTGGCTTCTCCTTGAGCGGACGCCCTTCGGTCGGGCTCGTCCCTCGCTCCCGTTCTCGATGTAGGGCAGTAACGGCTTGTTCCTTGCCCTACCACGTCCCGGCTGGACATTCCCACTAGCTCGACGTGGCCTTCCGGCGAAGCTCACCACTCGATCCTCCCCTCCTCGGTGCGTTGCAACTGCTTGGACTGACTGGCTTCTGCGGTAAACTGGCTGGTTGACTCGCGTCCGGATCTGGCGGACCCCTTAATGTAGTGACCGCCTATCTGCGCATCCCGGGGTGGCAGTACCGTACTCCCGTGTCACTTTCGGCTCGTTACTGCGGCTGATTGATTCCCTGCTGGATTGGTTTATGTTTCCCACTGACTGCTCGTGGCAAACTCCCGTCGTCCGGCTCCGAACACCGGACGTCTCGCGGACGGACCTCCGACCAACTATGTCGTTTCACTACTCGCGCCTCACTCAACTGTCTCACGGCTAGCGCCGCACTGAACTGTCTCACGGCTAGCGCCTCACTGACCTCCCCCTTCCTCTCTCTCGTCGTTTTTGTAGGCTCCCATCGCCATATTGAACTCGTGTTATTTCTGCAGGTGGCCGCCCGATGGCCGCGTCCCTTCTGGGTTATAAAACAACGTGTGCGGCCCTCCGGCGCGCGTGGGTCCGGTGTTGCCCCTCGATCCTGGTTTACAAGTTTAAGCACTTCGTCCTGTGCATGCGGAAATATTTGGGTGGCCTCTTGGCTTGGCGTATGTGTGGTTCGCCTGCCTTGCCGCTATTCTCTCCGCACGCTCGCCCCAAAAGCTCTCAGGGTTTTATTGCGGTGAAGCCCGGGGTCGTGGGACCTCGGCGTATCTTGGGGCAGCTGCCCAGTGTAGCTGTGTTCGTGCCCTGGTGGCTTCCGTTGCCTCCGGATGCCGCCTGCACGTGCAGAAAACTTGGGTGGCCCGTCTTTGCAGCTGTGAGGCGCGGGATCCTTTATTTGGACACGTTCTCCACCCTTAATATTTATTGGTGTTGACCGCCGGCAGGCTTCGCTAGCGCGTGTGTTCTGACGGCCAAAAATGCATGGACGCGGGGAGCGTCACACTGTCTCCCAAAATGTTCTGAAACGATACAGTCAGTTGCATTCCCCCTCCACTTATCTCCTGAGTAAAATATATATTCATCTAAGTGTGTGGCATAATTGTAATCGACCAAGCAATTTTCCGATTGGGTGATATCCGAGAACCTTTCATGGGAAATAAGTACGGTCAGCATACCTATGTCAAGAGCGGAGTCTGCCAGAGTATCTAGCCACCTGCGCCTGTTGTTATATGTGATGGTCTCATTACCAAAGTAAAATTCTTTAAATTTTCTTGCAACTTTTTGCGAGACCCGAGATCCTTTCTTCAATCCTAGGTTTTTGGGGACAATTTGTTCCAAGTCATTGTTGATATTTTGCCAGTACGATGGTTGAGATAATATACTTTCGTTCACAAAATACGCTACCTCGTTCACATTGAAACCTATTATGTAGGAAACGTTAGTAAACCAACCTGCAGAATCTAGGCACTTTGGAGATTGCAACAGGAATGGTTTCTCGTTGGCTCTAGGATACTCCATCGAGGGCGTGAATGGGTTCAACGGGATGTTGTTGCTATCCAACAGGCCGAGAATGTTGGGGACTGCGCTGGCGAGTTCCCTGGCAGGTGTAGCCCTCAGGTTGGTGATGAGGTCCTCCGTATTGGTGGCAGCTCCGGAGTGTTGCTGGCGGTTGGTGACGTTGTACTAGGCATCTTCCGGCAAATTTCCACATGTGTTCCATATGAGTTAGGTCCGGGGGCCGTGTGGGCCAATAATTGAGGCCAATATATTCACTTTCCTTCATATCAAAGACAGCGGCTTTAGGATGAGGTGCAGCGTTTTGTCCACGAAGAAGCTCTAATAGTCCACAGCAGTCTGCTGAAGACAAACATGAGGAACTAGAAACTCGGTACAATACCGGTCAGCAGTAACTGAACCTTCTTCTAAGATGCGTAGCTCCGTGTGGCCACGAAGCGTTATTCCTCCCCAAACCAGAACTCTTCTACCTGCAAACCAGTAACTTTCGACGATCTTGGAAGGGTGGTTGTTGTTTTCTGCTCTCTCCATTATATACATACGTCCGGAATCGCTAGTAAGACACAATCGGCTGCCGTCTATAAAGAGCTCTCGACCCGTGGCTAAGTTCCCCAGCCCTTGCGTTTTCCGGCAGCACGGCAAATGCCGTCTCCGATGGGAAGGCGTCAATAGCGCACACTTTACTGGCCGACGAGCGAACAAATCATCTGTGAGCTTTTTCCTGGCCACGATTAAACGCGATATCAATAGTACGTTGCATGTGTATGGTAATTTCTACTTGGCCTTTGCCGTCGATATCTTATCGCCTGTAGGACAGTATACATATCCTCCGCCACCGTGATTGCTTGTAGATGATTACTATTACACCCTCGTATAATTAATTGTTCGTGTCGTTCACAATTCTGTCCAAGCGGGGAACACGCGTTGTGGCGCCCGCGGTCTCCAGGGACACACTAGTAACACTTCACCTTCCTTTCAACTTGCCAATTATTCGGCCTCGGGTAAAGTCATCCTGATGTCTACGGGATTGTCTGTTTGCCATATCATACTTCAGACAGAAACTCAGTGTCAAGGAAAGCGATGTGCGTTGTGCACTAGCTTTCACTGCAATAGTTTATAGGCTAAGCACACGCCCACAGTACGTCTTGCTGCGTTTATGCGCATGGGCTACCGTATCATACTCCAGGCGATCTCCTGATTAATCTTTCGGCCCTTCTGCTTGTTCATACAGATGTTTTGTTAATTTTTACTCATTGTCCTTAATTTTTGCACCCCAGTGTATTAACACTGCAAGGGCCAGGAGACAGGTCATCCCCGAATTTTTGCAGGCGTTTCAGAAACACATGAAATCTGTTAATCTCATGAAAGAAATAAATATGTTGCACAGAGTAAAGGGAGTTTGTCATTGATGGAGTTTATTGGCTCCCATTACTCGTTGAGACTACACTGTTGGTGTTAGCTGTACAGTAAACTTCCCCTCGTTCGCTCAAAACTATATAGGTACAGCCAGTTACTTGCTTACAGTGGGCCTTTCATGTGCCTAGATCTGGTAGTTCCAGTGAACAAGGCGGATGACAGGTCACCTTAGCGACCAGCTATTCAAACTAAGATATCACAGGAGCGAGACTATGCTCTGGGAATACTACTTAACCACCGCACCCTTCCTACTGCCAGGACAACTAACATGGCTATATAGGGAGGTAAAGCACAGAGCTGAGTAACTTCCGCTCTTTATACTGTTCAACAAAGAAAGCTAAAATACGAGCAGCATTGTTAAAAAAAACTGCCATAGCATTAACAAATATAAGTTGTGTGTATATGTGTATGGATATACTTATACATACATACAATCTTATAACGCATTAGAAATCAGGTAGATATATGATTAGCTAACTCATGATTCAATTGGTATTCTCTTAAAAACTCAGGGCTTAGCACACACACTTTGAAGGTATATCACTGTGTGCCCAGATATTTCTCGGTACCGCTTAACTTGAAACCTAATTTTTTTGTCTATTTTGAGAATTTTTCTGCCTTGAACACATCCACAGTTTTATTTGTGTTGGCTTCATTACCGAATATGTACAATATTAAATGAACTGATTTATTATCTGGATTTAGAAAATTAGGAAGACTTGTTTGACTAGAAAAGTGTTGTTTCGCGGTTAATTATACAGTAAAGGTACTAATTGTTTTAATATTTATTCATGTACAAGGTGCCCAAGAAGTCTTTGATGTTAGTCATATAAAGAAACAGTGTTCAATTTTGAATGCTGATTCTTACAAATTTATTAATCGTCATTTCTTTCGAGTAATGAAATTAAATTTTTTATCAGAAAATTAGACACACTGTACAAAGATAAAGACATTGCAGCTGGGCTAAAGCTTTCAATGTAATGACAAAAGAACACACATCCAGAGATTAATGGAAAAGACTCTTATATGTGTTCTAGTTCCCGTGTTTTACACGAACATGTTGAAATTAATAGTGCAGAAAATTGTCTTTATTTTATTTCATCGTGGAAAAAGAATTGAGCCTCGGAATGGAACCTGGAAACTAATTTGGGCCGTTTAAGAGAGTGGCACATTTTGATAAATGCATACGCTAAAGACGAAGAGAATTTATTAAAACATGTATTCGCGCGTCAGTGTCTAGCCTATGGAGTTCATTTGTGTAACTGCAGCACAAAACAAATACACAACTACATCTCATTTCTAAAGAAAACGAGAGAGACAAAGAACACCCACACGTGATTTTTAAGTGGACTTTCGTGAAGATAGATGTGCATCGCGGATATATGTTTGGTATTTTGTTGTTTCTTACGCAGATTACTGGTGACACACTTGGAGTTGAAAGTGTTACTGAATTTTACAACGACTTTGCTAAGTCTGTGGCCATTAAAGACCACCCGAAGTGTGAATTATGTAAAAAAAGGAAAATTAGTTATTACGGGGCTACTCTAGTAAATTATGTGTGTAATTATAATGTTTGTCAGCCCATTGATGTGCCCCATGAACCTGGAACATCGCTATCCGAAAGAAATTCTTTTGAAACCTCACCGGAGAAGGTGGTTCCATAAATTTGTTTGAAGCTTTATAACGCCAAATCCATACTTACACGGTTTTGTAACGTCTTACAATATATTTTTTTTTCCTGCGTAAGTCTTATGTCGAATTATTATTTATTACGTACGGACTGCTTCCACCGCATGCAATTTCGGATTAATTGTCAGTTTCCGAAGTCACAATAGATCCCATAATTCCCACTCAGAGTGTTAGAAATGCGTCTAGGAACTCAAGGAACAACTGAGTTTGGAAGCAGAAATATGGCCAACTTTGAAGTCGTTTGCAGGCTGGATTGGCACCGCCGCCTCTTACCACCTGCTGCCACACAGCAGAAGATATTTCCTTAAGGATACGTGCTTTGCTTTCGGGAGGTCTGGGGTTTAATCCCGAATGTTGCAAACGGAATGTAGGGTATTTTATTAAAATATATTTTCCCATTTTGCAAGTAAAGACTTAAAACAATATGTGTTCATATCTCAAATACAATAATTACCTGTACATAGTGGTAAAGAACGCGTGTCGTATTTAGCCTGTAATCAAGCTGTAATACTGTAACGTTCCTAAGTATATATTTCAAATTTTGACACGTAAACATTTAATATACTATCAAATGTTTCTAATTACGTAGCAACATTGTTTATTAAAAAAAATGCAGCAATTTAAAATTTATTCATATTCATTTGGGAAAGCTCACCCAGAAATTGTTCTGCAGTGATCGACAATAGGCTCACCATTTCATGTCATGTGAATTATGCTGGATCCACTCAAAGGCAATCGATAGGTTAACATTATTGTACATATATTTTGGATGACATTCTTTTATTGTTATATGAAAAAATTACCGGGGAAATGTAGGACAATAGAAGAATATTAATTTAAAAAGAAACATTTTCAGGAATTTTTAGGTTATGACTTTGTTCCAACAAATTTCATAATAGCACTAATGCAATACGTAATGATGAATATTTTATTTAATTTGTGAGTAGCTCAACCGTATTTCAGTTTTAAATGTTGCGATAAATTTAATAGTTAGAATACCTAGAATTAAAATCTTTACAGCGGGTGATCCAAGTTCCTGATCTCAAAGTAATTCTAACATTTCATTTGCGTCACATTATTAAATACTCAAGCTGAAATAATACCGTTTGTTAAAATTTTTTTTGAAATTTGCGCGAACCCACATTTTCAGTTAAGATTAGCACATTAATGGGAGAAAAAGAAAACGATGAATTTTTTTTTTAACGAGTCTGTATTCTTAACAATTTATTATCGAAATGTAACGAAACCATAAAATATCCTACAATTCTAGAAATTTTTTGTCATAAAACGGTCCTATGTGCTAAATACAATCTAAACTTAAGCTAAAAGAGGCACGTATGTTCACTACTTAGATGAGTCTTGTACCCGGACTGTAGCGGAAGTAGCATCCGAGGAATGAAACACATAGTCGTAAACTTCCACTGGCAAAGCGAATGTAGTGGATCGGAGAGGTTAGGCCAGCACTTCACAACGGCCATTAGAGCCAATGAGGTTGATTGAGGTGAGTAGGGAGTAGCTCCGGAATGAAATGGTGGGGGAGAAAGGGAGATCCCCGAGAAGACCCGCCGACAAGCGGCATCGCCCGGCAATGATTCTTATGTGCGAGGATCCAGGAGCTATCCCCCTTAGAACCGGAACGTGGAACTCCAGCACATGAGTGAATCCGTCACTTGATGTGCACGTTCTCAGGCGGGTTTGTCCACCCTCACCACTCACCTCTAGACAGCGGCGACAACACGTGGTATTGGCCGCTGGCTCCACCCTCGCCGACGCCGAAGATGGTGACAGAGTGCGGGTCGCCACCGAAGTGCGCTATGTTCCTCCTGACCCAGCGCAGAGCNTGCTGGCCGCATAACATTTTTGCCAGAAATGAGAGTGCACCTCAGATTATCATATGGCTACACTGAGGCTGAAATTGACGTCTATATAACTAAAATCAAACCTGACTTTATCGAGGAACTCAACACAAGCCACTTGAACCATATGGCAAGAAACGAAGAGGCTGCAAAAACACCTCCTCCCCTTCCATCTCCCTTACAAAAGCTTATGAATGCCACAATGGCAAGAGAAACAACCGAGGAACGAACTGAAATTGAAATGGAAACAGAACAGTACAGGGTAGTTGCTCCCAGAAAAGCAAGGGAAAACCAGGGCGACAATCAAGCGCCTCCGCACGGCGCCCTCAGTTGCGCCAGAACCAATTCCGGTTACAAACCGGTTCAACCGGCTGCGGGAAGTCCCAGATGGGTTTTCCCAGCAAACACCCAGCCTGTCAGGTGCCCCTCCAGCCCGCACACAGCCGCAGGTCGGAAACAACTCCCAAATAAAGCAGACTTACAGGATCGTAGTTCCTGCATTAGAAAACCACACATCAGTGGTGCGACTGATTAGTTTATTATCAAAAACCGGCTTCACCATCTCCATTCGGCGTGGCGAAAACAACATTAATCTAGTAACGTCCGACCACGCACTTTTCACAAAGGCGCAGAACGCATGAACAACCTCAGCCATAAGCTACTACACATTCTGAACAGTCTCAAAAAGTGGTTTTCGATCTCCCGTCAACCACGAACGCACTCGAAATACAAGCAGAGCTTACCGACCTCGGCTATGATGTAAAAAACATCACCCAGTTTTGTCAGAATATCCCAGATCCTAGCGATCCTACCAACCTCGAAAAATACAAATTGCAGCCGCAACACTATTTCTGTGTATTGGCCGCGCAAAACAAAAACCTGCCTCCCCTAGTTTCGGTGAATAGACTCAACTTAACCATGGTACACCCTATACGCCTATACGCCTGTATAGGAAAAGGCCACAGGACATTTCCAGGTGCAGTAATTGCATGGCACTAGCCCATACCCACAATTACTGTAGCATGCAGACAATCTGCCCACAATATGCTAGGCCACACAACGTTGGTATCTGCCCGGACCTAGAGAATATTCCGATCTGTTGCAATTGCCACGGCGCACATCAATCTACGTCTAAACTCTGCCCCAAATTTTTGAAAGCAGTGCAGACTAGACAAATTCAGGCAGACAAGATCAAAGCCAAAATGCAACAAAAACCTAAGCCAGTTTCGGCGCCGGCTTGAAACTTGGCGCAATATCAGAAAATTTCCGACGCACCAAATCTGCCCAGAAGCCACTCGTATGAGCAGGCATCGATTGGCCTTCAGCGGCCAGCAGCTTCAGTAACAACACCCGCTGAACCCTCTGTCTCTCAGGGAAAACCCGCATCGTGCCCGCCCGGCTTCCAGCCTCGCAAACCTGCACCTCAAAATGTGTCTTGATGACTGGGGGAGACACTCCAGAACTTGAGCTCGCTTATGCGGTTCTTTAGGGACTGTAATTTCGCAGCCATTCTCACACATTTCCGACCCTTTATGGCAAGATGCCAATCAATAAATTCACCACAGGAAAAAACCTTTCTGCTCTTAGAAGCCCTCAGCTCTTTTCCGAATGTTGAATAAATAATATCTCCTATTTAATCAGTTCCGGAAACTCCTGGCATTCTTAAAAAAACTACACAAACTCTGACAAGTGACGAATCCGCGAATATAACTGACATTGGCTGATTGCAGCCTGCAATTAATAAATAACACTGGCTACACTCTGCCGCCAAGTAACCTCAATATCAATTAAAAACTCAAGTTTTTCTTAAATAAATATTATTTTAACATTAATAAAATGTCTTTAAAGAATTCCTTAATGCTAAGCACCTCGTTAGAAACATTTTCAAATTTTATCGATTTTTACTAAATTCACCAGTTAACCTACAAAAGGTCATATAATTCAAATCTAAGCTTTGTCGTACTTCACAAATACTATAAGGCTTCGTTCCACCCACTTCGCGCCATTCTAATTAAACTTTTAATTTTCCGACAAACTTAAGAAATAACTTAGTGTCTCCGCGCTAAACACGACAGCGCGGCCATCTTGTGAGCGGCGGCAGAGGCCCCGCAATTGGTGGGACCTCTCGGCCAATCACAGAGCTCTCAACTCGTGAAACCAAAAGTGTCTGTTACTTGCTCGCTTTTCAAGCGATTTTAGTAATTCTAAATACTTTCTTAGTATAAATACATAACTACCATATAAAATAATTGTTTTCCAAGAAAAAAAACACGCCCTCAGCGTTCTTACGCGAATATAACCGACTTGTAACAAATACGTCGCTCGTCAGAGTTGTTCACTTATACAAGCAAAAAACGTAATATAAATTAAAATTAAATTACTGAACAACATCTTCAATGTAAATTTTAAAACCAAAACTTAGATTACTTGATTATTATAGAAAACACCTTCCTATTGCATTTTAAATACCATCTACCTTCAGTGGCTGGTATGGGGAATATTTACAGATAATTTAATTAAAACCTTCCCTCCTGGACCTCGCCCTCACGATGTCTCACGATTTTAACGACAACTTCTGGCTCTAGAATCAATATTACCAATTTAAACACTATTATAGATACACCACTGAGTCCACTCGTGGGCTTGTTGGTGGCTATTTAAAAGACCTGAAATATTCAAAATTAGTAGTTTATTTAAATTTTAAATAAGAAACCCGGCGGGAACAGCAAACTCCCGCCTTCCAACCACTTCCCCTTCAGGCAGGGGTGGTTGGAGAACATTACAAACCTGTCCACTGGGGTAACCTGGTGGAGAATAGTGACCCAGGCGGGAAACCGCTGTAAGCACAGTATGGTTTAAGGGAAGACAGAGGGCAGAGGGGCTTGCCTTTCCTAACCCTCTGCCGGAAATACGTGAAACCCCAGTTGGGTGGTCGAAGGCCCTTACAAGGGCCTGTTCTACCCCCGCTCTGAGCTTCGGCTGTGATGAACAACCGGCGGCGGTTCCTAGTTACAGACCGGCTGAGGGAAAGTATACCGTTTTACATATTACATAATTTTGGGCGTGTATTAGCTACCTTACAAAATATATCTTTGAAACAAAATAAAACTTTTTACCCTTTGATGAGAGATACCATGCTAAAAGGGAACACTCAGAAGAAAATAAATAAGAGCTTATATATGAATAATATTATAATAAATAAATTAAATCTAAAAACTTTAACTTTTTTTTATGGCAGGGATATGTAAACGAACATAAGTGGACAAACTGCAATACAGACCACTCGCATACCATTATTAATGTGCCTATGACAAGTATGGAAATAATTACTTCAATAAGTCTTAATGCAGTATATCATGATGAAAGTAACATACGTAATTCTCTCAGTTTTTAATGTATGTCGTGTGTTTCCAGTGTAACTGTCTGTTACGGTTGCTGTTGCTATGTTTAATGTTTGAAATAATAGGTTAAAGTGGCAAGGATACCCTAACAGCTGCAGGAATCTATAACTTTCTAGTTTTAGCGGGAAAGAACGTTTCGTGTAGCGTCGGACATTGTTCGTTTCCTAAATCCAAAGTTGTAGGAAATACTGATACGTTCCATATGCTGTATGCGCAGAGCACAGTTCCATTTGTTGTTCTTATGGAACCATTTTCCATATATTAACTGTAAATTCCCATACAAATTTCCTGATAATTCCCTGATTTCTAGAAAAAGATTTATTTTCACCACAACCTTTTGTATAACATATTTTTCTGCGAGGATAGGCGCCTTTGCATTCCAGCACAATTTTACACCAAAGTGCTTGTCTGATATTACAAAATTACTTTTAAAACACATATTGCAAAGATTAATACCAAGACATTTCATCCCCAAACTACACAACAATTTTATACGATTCGAATAGTGGTGCACGAATGATGGCAGAAATGCGAAATATAGCTAGCACATCACAGAATTCCCTGGCATTTAGCTACTGAGTTCAAAATTCTCTGCAGCGAAACGCCAGTGGACCTGCTTTACCTGGCAGCTCAGTATGCAGGACAACTGCACCATCACGAAACTATGTAACACCTGGTTACACCTTGAACGAGGTCTGTCTGTGGACCGACGCCGGAAAGAACATCCCTCAAGATGAAGCTTGGCACACCGGTCGTCATTCCCGACATAACATTCAGCCTACAGCAACGATAATTACAGGTTATGGTCCATTCACTGTTTCTTCACACCTTTTGAATCAAACCTTTGAAAAATCACACCATGTATGACGTGTTTACTTGTTTCCTATTAATGTTATATATCACAAACCTTATACTTGTGTTAACATTAAAGTCCTTAATATTTGTAAATTTGGAATTTAAAATAACTCTATTTCATTTATAACCAATGTGAATTGGTTGGTAATATGATTTACTTGGTAATACCTAGCAAGCAATAGTTCATATGCAACATGTTATTTCTCTTAACTGGACACGAATGTGTTACGATATACCTTCGTTGTAATTGTCTAAACTAGGTTAAGATTTGCTAGCATAGAAATAGAAATTTATCAGGACTTCAGAAAAGTTGTAAGTAACCGTGAATTGCCTATTGTAATAAATTGTGTTTGAGTCTTCACTCACCAAAAGCGTATATTGTGACTATATCTTAGTACTTTATACACCTTCAGTTTAGTTGCTATACAATTTCCGTAGTCAAAATAAATAAATCAAAGAGTGCACAGCTTCCTGACCCACAATGACATCGGAAATTAGCAGGAATATGTCCTAAAATATTTTCTGCGAAATCACCATTTACGTATCTCAGAAATAAAATGTTCGTGAAATGCGATTTTTTTCCAGAAAGGCAAAAAGCAATAATCTCATACCGTATGGTTTTGCTATTGTCATATTATGTGTATTTAAAGAGAAAAAATCCTTAACATAGTAAAATAATGGCAGTTTGAAAGCCTTCATGCGCAGTTTCCTTCAGAGCCAGGAGTAAAGTACAAGTATAAGTGTGTAGTTAAGTATGTGGGCTTTCATCGCGTGCAATAAAGTCCCACTGTTACAGATCTAGTTAGCACAGGGAAGCGTGACGACGAATGCACAGCACGCCAGTTAGCGGCGCCTTGCGCGTACGGGCGATGAGCCGCAGGGTGCGCGAGTTAGTGTCGCCCCTATCATTCCATCGCTTCTGGGCCTTGAACGCACTAAACAACTTCAGGCTCATCACAAACGTTGGGACGTACCACAGACCACGAGTGAGAATACTGGAGGGATCCAGCTAAAATGGAGTCAAGAATTGTATGTACTCACCGTAGACATTGAGCCTGTAGTTCATGGACACGACAAGTACTTCATAGTCCATCAGGTGTCCCGGGCTTATGTTTCCGTTTCCTAAAGCGAATTCCGCGTAGTGGATGTAAACCTTGGCCGGAAGTAAGGCTTTACTACTTCCAGGAAGCTGAAAAACAGTATGAAATTATTTCACTAGCATAAAACAGCAGTAAAGTGACATAAAATTTCAAGCAATACTTTTTTGGCAAACCGGAATATTTTGAAGAAACACAATACACTCCACTGGCGCCACGGTTGCCGTAGCGGCTAGAGTATTCGCCTCCCACCGAGGAGAACCGGCTCGATCACCGGGTGAGGCACTCCCGATAATCCGCTTGTGAGAGACATGCCAGACGATGCCGTTGGTCGGTGGGTTTCTCGCAGATTTCTCGTTTCTCCCGCTCTTGCATTCCGGCGCTGCTCGTTATACGTGAATTACCTTACACTTCAAAAAGTTATCATGAATATATTTTTATAGTGTAAATAGTGTAGCGTAAATAGAAACACACACATTTAGTTTCAATAATAATTACTTAATGAAAGAGATGAAAACTGCCGGAATGTGTGTCGTGGTAGGACAGTGATCAAAAGTTGCCTCATATTGGCAGATCATGCTGGCCTCCCTCGATAATAGGATTTTGGAAATTAGGTGAGTATTCCACATTGAACTCATCAGCCTCAGAAAACTTGCTAATCGTTTCAAAACTATGATAATGCTTTTTATCAGAGGTTTTAATTTACTGTCAGCAAAATCAGTAAAAGAATATTTAGAAAATCGGCAATTGTTAATTAAATAATATTCATGTTGTTGAAGTAAATATATAGAATTTCTTTCAACATTTCGTCTATTCTAATTGTCTCATCAAGTTCTATATTCTTTGAAATTTACCAAAAACCTGATTTACTAGGAAACTCAGCTGGAACAAAGCAAATTCTCTTAAAGTGGTATGAAATGCTCCCCCACTGTGTGTAAAAACATTAAAATATAATTGTAAAATATTTGGACAAGGAGAGGCACGTAGGTTTAAAGAGATTTTACTTTACGATAGGAATAATGACATTAATGATACCTTAGGTGTGAAGACGTTGAGGAATAAGCAGTCTTCGTCTCCAGTAACCACATTGGCTCTGCTATACTGATAGCACGCAGACCCAAAGTTGCTGGCGTTTCTTACTTCATACCATAACTCGGGGGCTGAGGGGCCTGTAGAAAAACAAAAGGGACTTAAAAACCATCGTTAATATATGTAATTAATCTCAACTATAAAATGAACCTGCTTTTTAGTAAATTCGAAGCAAAATTACAACACCTAGAAATATGACTAGATGGAGATTTTTGGACATTCGACATTGCGATGGTGAATGTCCAAAAATTTCCAGCTGGTCATTCACCCCCATCGCACTATTTATTCAAAGATCAAATAATAATATACAGGTACATGACATTATTTACATCATGATGATGCACATACGACCACAATTACTATTCATTTTCATTCATATGAAGTAGCTTAAAAAATTATTTCGAATTTATATCAAATTTAATACGAAAATTTCATTATGGTACTGTACCGTTTTGGAAGAACCATTCAAAACTCTATTTAGAGCAGTATGGATCGGATAAACACAGGTTTTGAGTGATAATTCCGTTAATGGAAACCCATGAGTTCTAGAAGTCCAATTAATGAAACTATTGGAATATTTCCTCTAGAGTAATGACGTCATTCCGCCACCGGAATGCTGAAAGCCATTTTTTGAACACTCGAAAGCGGAATTGTATACCGAATAAGAGAAGGGAAGTGTTGGAATGAATTAGATATCAAGGTAACTGCAGGAATCGTTATTCCTCTAGAAGATTTGTCTGTTAATACCATTGTGTGACGTAGGCAGCTGGAAAACAGACACCTCTTTATGGTTTAATCTAGATGTAGTTAATATAGGAGAGTAAAAACTAAGTACGTTCGTAACCACACACAAAATTAGAACGGCACTGTAAATATATATATGAAAAATCGCGTGATCAAAATTAAGCTGATAAATTGAAACTAAAAGAATGTTTACGAATATCCATTAAAATATTAAACGAAACATATTAAAAAATAAAGCAAATAATAATATAATTTTTGCAAGAAAAACTGCAGCAATTAAAAGAAGTAAGCACTTATATTCTTAATATAAGCTAGGCAACTGTCTTCTTTTATTGTGTGAATCAAAACTAAATAAATTTGTTTGGACAGGCAACTACTTGTGAAATATATTTACAGTGTGAAGCCATAGCTGCAAAGTTAGTCTTTTTTCGTAGTAGTATATTTATACCAGCAAAATATAACTTGCAATAGTGTAGCTATTCAGTGTGCATTTTAATATTTTCTTTAGTAAGATAAGACTTGTTACAGTATTTTTCTGAAATATAATTAATGCGTCCTAATAAAAATATTAACGTATTTTAAATATATTTTGAATTAAATGTAACCTTATATAGCAGTAATATGCGCTTACTCTTATCACGTTCTTTTGCGAATTAAGTTATTGTCTTCGGTAATATTTAGCAAGTACAAATTCTTTTAAGGGAAAATAAAACTACAAAAAAAATTAGAGTTCCTGTGGATTATCAATGTCTCATAAGCTTCATTATTTGTAATATATATGTATATCAAATACACGCCTTGTGAAATGTCTCGTTAATAGTTTTGGAAGAAAAAACATATTCCTTTTTTTTGTGAACACTAAGTTCCGATAATTTTGGATATGATATACAATAGCAGAATGAGGAAAGAGGAAATAAAACTAGAGGTTCAGTGCGGTTGTGTTATCAGAACTTGGCATTATTAAATTATATCCTTTTTCAAGGTCATGATATCAAAAGGCCGGCAGGGCCGTGCCTTCACAAAACTTTAGTTATTGTAGCTATTGAAGCACATAAATGAAAATTACAATTTTGTGATCCAAGAATCATATTCATTACAGGCAGTCTAAGACCACTAAAAATTTATGACATAAAAATAAATATTGACGTTAAAATTTGTCAAAGACTGTATTAATATCATTCACAAAATTTACTAAAGTCTCACGAAAAGCAGGTTATTGGTTTTTTAAGCTGTAAGAAAGATAAAAAACGCGCACAGAATATTTCTGCCTATTATTTTAATGATCTGCAATTTATTCTCGTTATGGATGAGGACTGTATTTCTACTCGACTTAAAGTAATTACCACGATGTTAGAGCTAATTTGTGTTTGTTGTTAAGAATTCAGTTCATAGTCCTGTTGTTAAAGCAACGCAGCACCGAAACTACACAATGCAAAATCATGGCCCTTCAAGTTCTGAGGGTTGGCCAACCATGCTTACAGGAAATTCACTAAATGGAAGTTTTATTTTTTGACATATAATGTAAAATAAATAGTCAATAATTCGTTGCAAGACTAACGGTTAAAAAGTATAATTAGGTACAAACTTAGATTTACAATGTTCTGTAAAGACAGAAAGTATTTTGATAACATTTTAAAACATGTATGTATAAAAGTATTTTAATTGAAACTTTATTTTTTTAAACCATACAATCTAAAACGTATAGCTTTAATGTTTTATTCCATCATAAATATTAAAGTGCAGCTTCTGGATATCCACGAGTAAAGCTTATCACCAACAGAAAGGGACAGGTTTACATTTATTCCTCGTGGTTGAATATAGGCGTAAGTCAGATTCAATTCTTGTTTAGCAGTCATTAAACAAAGGCAAGTGGCATACAATTTTGGAGAGTAAGTCAAAATTAGGAATTAAAAATAAAACAATTTGGATCACCAAACATTCTGACTTACTTTCTCTACCAGTACTTTTGCCCATTGTGGTGACAAGTGCTGTGGAAGGCAGATATTGTCTCTTACCGTCTAATCCTGCGGCTGTACGGGGCATTATACTCCTACATTTCAAGGTCTCTGGCCAGGAATTAAAAAATATACACCTCACAAAAAGTCTGGAATATTAAGGAAGAGGGCAGTTGGGGCGGAGGGATTCGTGTAATTCTTTTGTGATCAACAGATAGCGCACTAAAGCATTGAACATGCGTGGGAAAAGCCGAATACATCAGTTTATAATCGTCACACAACCTCCAGAAACACTTCCATATCTCATAAGAGCTGCCCAACAGGAATGGGTGCTCCTTCATACGAAAGATGCTATCAAAACATTGATTACAATCATGCCTTGACGCAATAGGCACCTGCACAATGCACATGGAGGCCATACATGGTACTAAGCTGCAGTAGGAAAACAGAGACCCTATCTTATAAGAGACACTATTAAGTTACTTTCTTTGTTCTTTCGTGTCTTTTGTCTGTAATAACGGGAAAATGTTTTTTTAATATCAACACTTTGAATTTCACGTATTGTGTCGGTATTGATGGTAACTTTTAAGTACTATGCTTTATTTTATATATATATTCCATAGTTTTTGAATTGTGTATGTATATTCCAAAACTTTTTGTGACGTGTTTATATTCATGTGGCATCTTCTCTTACCACAAAGCGCAGGCTTCCCACTGGAGGCGCGGCGTAAGGAATGCCCAGGAACATGTAGTACTCCGTGCCTTGTGCCGTGACATTCCTGCGACCACGCAGTGTGCCCTGGGCGATGGTGACTGTAGGGGATCCCCAATAGTCTTGCTGCAACAACAGCATAACAACCACTGTGAGCGACTGCACTGACCTGCCATTGATGCTCGGGGAAATGCCCTCGGTGGAGCGGAGTATAAGCTTCTGTTGCTATATTCTTATTGAACACTTCTGAAACCGTAACTGCTTTATTATTTCTGTACTCATGTATCCCTAACCTACAGGTAAAAATCAACATTGCAGCATTCTTGCCGATTAGAGATCATGTGATAGTGGAGAATTCTAAAACATACTAACTTAGAGATATTCCAATTATTATTTTAAAACAAGAAGGAACAAATTAGTATTTCCTTTTATGTAAATATTAATGCTTTGGCATTCTACGTTAATAATTCTCTGCCAAAATTAATTTGTATATGCCATACTGCAGCATTTAAGCTAAAATATGTGCATTTAAAAACAAATGTTTTACAAATTTTTTATAAATCTCATTTATGAAAATTTTATTTAATGGTAAATTTAAATTATTCTAATATTCAGAAAGTTTGAAAATTATCTGGCGCCTCTTTGAATGAGGGTAGTGCATAAAAATTTGGAAAAATATACTAACATATTTCCATTACGAGCTTGATAGTGAACATTGGACTGCCGAATGTGAGTGGATTCTTACAATGAACAGGTTTGTTTTGTCATTGTAAGGAAAAATTGTCAATACATTGGCGCTAGAGGAAGTGTTTGAAACGCCCATCATGAGCATCTTGATAGGCATGTAAATGGCTGTACATAGAATTGCTGACTTAATAATACATCTAGTATCGCTCATATGTGATGGTATCATGTCCTGCTCACGTTGGTGAATTATGTAAACAGTTTCCTATTAGGTATTGTAAATCAACACAGACAATGGGATTGAGATCTGGCGATCAGCGAGACACCCATGGGCTCCTACGCACCAAATTCAGTGCTGAGCATAGCGGGCATTTAGATACAAGCCATTTTGCTGAAATGTGCTGGTGCACCATCATTCGCAAGCATTATTTATGGTGTGTGTGAATTGATCGTCTTCAAGAAAGCTGGGTTAATCATATTTCAAGAACTGCCTGCAGACATGTTCATTAAGCCGCGCTGGTAACTATATAGCACTGCTAAAGTTTTCTCCACAAGTACACACAACACTCATATTCCAAATAGATGGTTATGGCGAGACAGCATCAACATATTGTAGCTGGTACACGCCCAGAAATGTGCATTGTGGAACTTGATGTGATGGTCATTTCATCTGTGAGCAGCACATGATCCAAGGAAAGAGAATCACGATCGCACTTCCACCACAGCCAAGAGCAAAATAACGCCCCTCATTGGTAGTGAACCTCTGTATGTGTCTGGACCCGCACATTACAGAGATACAGTGTTCTCTTGCTGTCCTCAACATGATTATCCTCATGTTGGGACTCTTCTGCTCTGGCAGCAATTCTGGTGCTTTTACTTGGGCTGTTGGTAATGCGTTACAAACATGTGACCTTCAAAATACACAGTTTACTACCTGCAGGGCACACCTTGTCCAACGACGTGGCGTACATAAATACCCCGTTCCCCTCAAACCCATACAAAAGCTGTTGAGTGTCATTTGGTTGGGAAACTGTCAGTTTAAAAATTTTCTACGTTATGACACCTCGCCGAAGCGCGTTTATAATTGGCATGTGAGTGAAATAATACCATGTTGGTTTTCTCTGCACAGAAATATCGTACTAATTTACTACATACACATCCGCTCACGGGAACTTTCTGTGCGGACCATACATACACTTCCAACACTCACACGCACTGGCTACTACGTTGACTGCAATAACGCGAGACTCACACTCGGTGCGCTGTAAGATGTCCTCCACCTTGACAGACTAATGTGCGATGCACAGTCCGAAATAGACACATGTGTTTACTTTCGGTAATTTTTTTATGTACAACCAACACTGCATCAGCGCCCTTTAATTTTGTAATGTCCTACGTTTACTAAAATTACCTCGTGAACTGGGTTCGGCTAATTTGGAATTATCTATGTGGTCTGTATGCCTGGCTTACCACCGTACTGCTGAAGGCATTAGATAATATATTGCAGCATTATTTCGCCTAGCTGCCCTGGTGGCACCGAGGTTTCTGTCGCAGCGAAGTTACCACATTATGTTGTCAACTTCGCCATCATTTACTAATACTAATTTACTACAATTACATTCTTCGTGAAACAAAGAATATGTAGGGGCATTTATATTGAATGAAGAAATGCAACACTGGCTCACAGAAATATACTTTTAAAGGGAAAATATGCTGAAAAATAGGATATTAATGCATTCCGAGACAAATTAATGAAAGTTTTCTAATTACTTAGATTACCCAACGAAGTGTAATAAAGATTTATACTCATTGTGAGAAGTTTCTGAAACTATTCTTCTGGTTCTTTACTGCACCAGAAACCGTACCAGCTAATAAATGAGTTCTTAATTTGTTACATTTAATCGTCTATTGAAACCACCGACTGGACGCTGCTGGGTGAACGAAGATAATACAATCCGGTCGCACGCTGCAGTGACCGGATCACATTGGTACGTCCAAAGCTCGGGTGGAATATATTGTTACGATTATCTAGAAGACGTTACTATATACAGGAAGACTTTGAACTGCAGGTACAAACCCTGCGAGGTGATTCCCTATGCAAAATGAAATATAAAACTGTACAAGACCTATGTCATATAGTTAATCGAAAGGGAGGTAGGTGTCCAATGAAATATACATTAAAAATTGATTTATTTCAAAATAAAAAATCTGTGAATCCATGAATACTCTGGTCTTGAACCGTGATATGGAATCCGCGAACGGTTGTTGGGTAATATCATCCCCTTTCGTTGAGAAAATAAAGGATGCCATGTTATTATCCTACAAATGAGTGTAACTCTTGCGTGTTTATTGTTATAAATGAGGTCATAATCATATAAACAATAATGTATGAAATTGATTGATTGAAAAGGTCTTATTAACGTCCCTCAGTGTTATGCCTGACGGCTTATCTGGGGATGGCTTACAATCTAACTTATTACCTAGCTTAAACCAACACCCGTGACTTACCTAGGATTCGAACCTACAGCCTCCCGTATCCATGACCGACGAAGCACCAACCCACTGCCCCACGGGAGGTCGGCAATAATGTGTAAAATAACGTTGCATTGGTGTAACTCTCACATTTGTAGGTTTCTCAAGAAAACTGACAAAGTTTGCAAGGGTTCCTGCCAGGCAACCAACTGCACCGTTACAAACTGTGTTTTCTCGACAACCGTACGCCTGACTGGATTGCACCAAGGCAATGTTTATGGCGTCTTAAGGCAGCTGCCTGGTTGAGAATTTGGTATAAGGAAAAACATGTTAATAAAGAAATTATTTGCGTTATTGTTATATAATATCTATATTGTATATGTATAATAAGCAGGTATTTTTGAGCATAAAAATACGCGCTTCTTTGCTATCGAAGACTTTTGTTATATTCCTGTAAGGCTGTTTCCTGGAAAGTTAGGAAAACTTAATTATTAAATAAAAAATTACTGAAAGCAAATTGTTGGTTAACTATGATACAGACCTTGGGAGTATAATTTCTCACAGCAAGGTTCTTGTTTCAAATTTTTATCTTCGAAACTGACTGCAAATGTGAATTTCATTAATACATTTTTCCCTATATCAAGTTCGGGACCAGGCAACATCCTTAACATCGATAAACACACATGTGTTAAGCACATTTGTTGGATAATAACACGGAACACTCTTTTCTTAAAGAATGGCGATGATATTACGAAACGAACATTCGCAGCTACCGAGCGTGGTGGTGCAGTGGTTAAAATTTAGACTCGCACTCGGGAGGACCTGGGTTGGAATCCCGGTTCGGCCACCCTGATTCCGGTTTTCCATGGTTTCCCGAGGTCACTCCAGGCGAATTCTGAGAAGGCTCCTTACTACAGGCCATAACCCATTCCTTCCACGTTCCTGCTTCTCTGAACAGCTTGCTCAGTATATGTTGAGCTAGCTGTCGACGAGAAGTTAAGCTGTGTCTACCTACCTACCAACCGTTCGCAGATTTCAGATCTCGATTCAAGGCAACGGTATTCATTCCGGATAGTTCTATACCCGGATGTTAAAAAATTTGCTGCATTTAAAACTTATTAAAAAGGATTTTAAAACTGAGTGTTTTGGGAGTAGAGTTTCTTCGGAGTCTAGAAGTGATAAGAAAATTCCTTAGAATCTTGACAGAAAGATACAGATAAAAATAAAGAGAGAGAGAGAGAGAATGAGAGAGAGCGACAGAGAGAGAGCGAGAGTGAGAGAGAGTGAGAGAGAGAGAAAGAGAGAGAGAGAGCGAGAGAGAGCGAGAGAGATCTAGAGTTGTTAAGGAAATATAATTTCCACATCGTGCATCAGGTAGCATCAAATCACCGAAATCATAGAAAAGGGGGAAAAAAAAATTATTATTTACCGTCACCACCACTTTTACTCCTCTTTTTTTTTTTTTTTTTTTCTGAAAGTGGAGAATGACTGAGCAACAAATTACTTAATCGTTTTTTTGAATCATTTAACCAGACGATTACTAAATATATATTTGATTGTAGTTCCACACAAAATAGAGGAAACATTTCCTATATTCATTTCTAGCTAATATATGGCTTACATATAGCTTAAGAGTGCTTAGAAATATATATATATAAAGTTTACTTACTTCTGTAGTTTGCGCCAAAGTCGTAAAAACCAGAAGGACAGCGAAAAAAGAAATTGTAAAAGCGACACCTTACATCCAGCAGACTAACTGGTGGTGTGAATGAGACCTTCTTCAGCTTATATAGGACATTCGTTATCATCGACTCCACGTGCTGACACATTAGTGGATAGTGGCACGCGGTCACACGTCACGAATAGATTATTGTTGTCATACTAATGAAATCATCAAGCTTAGTAAGGAAAGACAGGGTTATGAAAACTAAGCGTTTTTCGTTTTACTGCATCATGTCCTTTCCAGATTTATGTTATAAATAGCGTGTATCTGGAATTCACCAAACCGGTTAAAGTTTGAATATTTTTACATAATTATGATTATAACCATGTTTAGAAAGCTATAAATTATTGTAGTTGATATTAGAAGTGAAAATATTAGTTTCACCTATTACATTTATTCATAATATATTGTAAGGTCACTGACATAACATAACATTTGAAGTATTTTATTTACACAATCGCGATCCTTCTTACTCCCGTCTCTTTATAGCACTAGCATATATTTGGCAAGAAATGTTTAGCAGTACTCAAAATATAAATAAATTTCGATCCAGAAAAGAGACACATTCATTACTTACCGGAATGAAATATACTTGTACAGATATACTGTAAAAATTAATCAGTACACACTTTTCCTTCATTTGTTACTTAATAACTTCCTAGGGTTCAGTTCTAACAATGAAAGGCTTCAGCAGGGATTCTAATGTGAACATGTGGTGAAGAACATTACCATGAAAGAAGAGGCCCCTGCTCGATCTCTTTCAGGTTGGCAGGCGTGTGAAAGGCAGAGGACTCCGCTGAACACCAGGGGCTGCGGCGGTGTAGCGACTACAACGCTCGCCACCCACCAAGGTTCGATTCCCGGCGGAGACGCTTTCTGATTTCCGTACTTGGGTTGAGTTGGGAGATTGGGGCGGCCCTTAACAACGAGGTCTAGAGAGACGATTAGGGTGAAATGAGGTGAGAATATAGCAACACCGGAATGAAAGGGCGGGGGAAACGGGAGGTTACCGAGAAAACCTGCCAAACAGTGGCATGGCATCGTCCGGCACGCTTCCNCCCAACTGGGGATAGAACCAGGTTCGCCTTGGTGGGAGGTGAGCAGTATAACCGCCTAGCGACCTCGGATCGTTTTGCCCTTGGTTTTCTCGGGGATATACCGTACCCGCACTGTCGCATTCCTCCGCTGCTCCATCTCCACTTCCTCCCACCCATATCAACTGTTAAGACATCTTTTATAAGAGCCGTCCACTCCATTCTACTTAAACATCGCTCCTCATCTCAGTGTTGATCGCGCTTCTCGTGGTCATATTTGGTGGAGTTTCACTTATTTTACACTTTTAGATTGGATGTATTATTGCGGAAGTGGGTGCGACAAGTCCCTTGTTACACACCATACATACGTTACTGACGCCAAATATTACTCGAATATGAGAACAAAAAAACTTTGCCTCCCCAATTGGGGAGGCAGTAAGCAACTGTCCAGAATAAATTTCTATATTTGCAACATATTTTATATTCATAANACTAGCTGACCCGGCAAACGTTGTTTTGCCATAAAAAGTATTTCTAGTGATTATAGTATTAGAAAAAAATAACTATAACTTATTGTAAGTGTGTGAGGATGTGGTGTATAAGTGAAAGAGGCATGGAGCTCTGTGGACGATGACGGAATATAAAATTACATAATTTAATAAATATTAATAAAATCGAAATACAAACAATTACAGCTTTGCGATCAATAATAAAGTTAATTAAGAAGTACACTTAATTATTGAAAATATAATTGTAAACACGTCACTACTANATCTATTCTCAGACCTACCGAGTATACATAAAAAATTTTCATAAAAATCGGTCCAGCCGTTTCGGAGGAGTTCAGTGACTAACACTGTGACGGGAGAATTTCGCTATAAAAAAATAAGGGTTGGTGGTAGAAGGGTGAAAATTTAGGAGTGTATGTATTTTTTGATGCCACATCATAAAAAAATAAAAAATAAAAATTTTGTTCAAACAATAAAAAAAATTGTTTGGGGGTGGCCACCCTTATTACTTAGGGGTTGTAAAAAATAGATATAAATCTATTCTCAGACCTACCGAGTATACATAAAAAATTTTCATAAAAATCGGTCCAGCCGTTTCGGAGGAGTTCAGTGACTAACACTGTGACGGGAGAATTTCGCTATAAAAAAATAAGGGTTGGTGGTAGAAGGGTGAAAATTTAGGAGTGTATGTATTTTTTGATGCCACATCATAAAAAAATAAAAAATAAAAATTTTGTTCAAACAATGTGACGGGAGAATTTATATTCATAATATAAGCCAAAAATACAGGTACAATAAAAGTGAAAATAATGGGGAACAATTTTTCTATACTTAAAGTAGCAGAATTAAAAATAACTAATAAAGAACCTTTTGATTTAACTATTGCAATGGTGCCCATGTAAATTGTCTCCCTACAATTCTAAAAAAAATTTGTCACCAGGAACCCATAACAAAATGTATTGGAGATACATGTAATAATTTTTTTCTAAACTCATTTCAATTTCTACAACAAATTTCAAATAAAAATAGCTTGAAGATGTGATCCAGTCGTAGGAATTTTTTATTGCGGGATTTATATATTCTATATCTCCAAAATTCCATTAGAAAGCATAATATGAATTTTTAAAATTGCGTTTGTGTTTTAATTGACTTATTGTCAATATAAGGTCTGGAAAACATATATATTTTCCTCAACACCAAGAAAGCATAGTGTTTGGCAATTCAACGCCCATAATAGTTAAATGAGCGTTCTCAAGACAATTGGTCAGTATGACGGTCCAACCACTTGCAAAGTTCCGAGGGTCAGTGATGAATCTTATCCTAACCCCACGTGTGAGCTCCAGCAACAACACTATCAAATATTTCTTGTTTTGTGTTTTCACGTGATTAAATATTTTAGATCTCAGTGACAATTCTCATGGTCTGTGGCACAGATAGCACCGTTAGGACAAACACAAATAGGCACACAAGCCTTCCTGGGGCTCGAACCCTCAACCTGCAGGGTTTGCGTGAGATACTCGCAGCCGTGGTCCGTTATGATTTTTATTTTCCAAGTGGAATCTCGAGAATTATTTAGTGTATAACCACCCACCCGTATCTGTATTTCAAAGTGGTAAAGGGCCAAATAATACTTTTTGGAATATGCGATATGTCCAGAAACTTGATCTCCAATTAGTCTGAAATGTAATTTTTTTTAGAGACATTTCTAAGTAGATTTAGTAGAAAAGTTAATAATATAAAACACACTGCGTCGACGTTCTACGCATGTGTGATGTGTACTTCTTCCAGAAAACCTCTGCAGGTGAAGTTGCAAGACCACGAGTTCTGGTTCCAATCCAGGAAAAATAATCATAACACGTGTATCGTTTGTTAAATGAATGTACAGGCAAGGAAATAATTCAAGCACCATACTAACATGAAGATAGAGAGAGAGGGTGATAGTGAGAAAATAACACATATTTACCGGAATAAGTTATGATTGGTTCACAGCAAAACAAAACAATTTCAAGTAATTATGACACTGATTGGTAATTCTTTCCAGTCACAATTTTTAACGCAGAAGTGTATGTTGACGATTCACCCTATGAATAACGTACTCTTAAGACATAGATGTTCTGCGGTTGACGCATCTTCGTGAACGCCACAAAGCTTCTTGACCCTATTAATAATCTTTTCCTTGGATGAATAATAGTACACTTTTTTATCGACACAGTTAGTGTAACTGCGTGCTATAATGAGAACGGACACGATATTTCAATTATTTCTGTTTTCAACATTGTTTGCTGTCTATATAAAAATGCTTTGTTTAGTAGGAAAAAAGAGAAAGTCTCTTTTAAAAAATGGCGTGTCTAAGTCCTTGAAATTTAAGTAAGTTTACTCCAAGCATGACATCCTTATATTCCGACTGTGTGCAATCAGCACCCTGTCTTTTTAAGTCCTAGAAAGAGACCGTCCCAAAATCATTTGTCACAATTGGTTATATCTTTGCTATAAATTTGTGTTATTCTTAATATGTCCAAATTTTTATAACATCTCACTGAAGCTTAGGAAGAAACATTAAACATTACAAACATCATCATCACTTTTTCCGTTTTCTTCACTCACATCGCATAGCCGGTAAACTTGTAACAATTTAACAAATTAATACAATTAAGTGAAAAATATTACTAAAGTAAAACAGTTTTTTTTGTAGTGTGACTTGAGATATTCGTTGTCATATTCCTAGAGATGAATACTGAGTTTCCATAATTTTCGAAAAAACATTTTCCCCGATATTTACTCTAAATAAAAAAAAAGGACGGCCATTACCCATACTTCCTAAAACCCCAATATTGCAATATTAAAAAATATAACTTGAAGGTGTGTGTGTGTTTGTGTAAATGCTCTCTCCTCACATATTCCAAAAGTGTTTTAATTTAATGCTCGTATCCTGGTTCAACCGACCACTTAGAGAGTTTTGTTTAGTTTTCTTTGAGCAGCTAAGCTGTAATTATCTTTGTAGATATTTTTTAATGTAAACGGCAATGTGAGCTGGTATTAAGGGTTACTGTGTGGATACGAGCAAACGTGTCCCTCTAATAAAACATATCACAAGGGCCGTTTTACCGCTAGTACACTCCTACACAAATAAACTTACCAATAAGCTATACTAATAAACATGCCGTCCCTAAGTATTATCTGCTAAATGTTTACATCCCAATACAACTCAAGTAATAGTTACATTCTCGGCATTACCGTTATGAATGCATTTCCAGATATGTTCATTGACTCACAACGTGGACACTACTAGCTTCCTACTTAATTATTCTAATATTTAATTCAGTATAATAATTTTATAAACTTTTTGAAAAGATGAATTTTCACAAAAAAAAATTAAAATGAAAACATGTTTTTATTTGCAACTACATTTTTACTCAAAATTCATACTACTACCCTTGCATAAGTTAACTAACGATGGTGGAATGAATGTTTGTTTAGACGTCTGTACATGTCTTTGCTTCTGGAATACACTATAACCTATGAGAATCTCCTTCGTTACCATTACTTCCGAAAATAGTACTCTCCTATCAGTTTACAATTTATAAGTGAAGTTTATGATTGAATAAATGCGGCCAGAAGCTTCAACATATATAGCTTGTTGTACTGGCGATGAAGAAAGAGGAAAACAAGAAATCGACAAAAATAGGAAGATTTGTAGTGATGCATGTTGTGAAAGTCACTTGTATAGAATACTAGAATGGAAGATTAATAAAAAAAACTTCACATGATAAGAAAAAATATGCCAATTGTAGGTGGTAATGAAATGGGAAAGATAGGTACTTGAAGATGCTGTTTGTCGCACACAGCAATGCTGAAAAATTGACGAAATAAACCACAGAGAAAACAGACGTAGTTTTTAAAGAGAAGAGAAAGAGAGAGTAAAAGACAGTATTGTACGAATCAAGAGTGTTTGCCGGAAGTCAACACGCACGGACAGATACCAACAGTCAAAATTATCAGCATCCACCATTACGAAAGAAAACAGCAATTTACCTTCTTAATAAGAGGGATAGGATATTTTGCGAGGAAGAATGCATTTGCCTTCCAAGCAAATTGTTACTCGAAAACGGAAATACCAAAGTCACCTTAAAGACAAAATAATGACCGCTTTCCCGGGAATGCCTTGGTATATTTCACAGCATGGGCACCTCTCGATCGTGTCAGATTACTCATGAAACAGTATTTATACAACAAGAAATATTCAATCTCATATTCTAGCCTCGACTCCTAAAATTTTTCACGTAGCGCGCAACAATGGTCAATCCCTACCAGGTCCACAACGATAAAATTTATAGCAGTTTTCAGTTTTCTGTATTTTCATGCGGTAGTGATATCGGGAATTTGCCTAAATAGGGTAATATATCTTCTCTTGTTGATAAAGCGGGCTATAATTTGTATTGAGTTTACTGACAAGGTAAACGAGGTTGCGTAATGGGACTTTATGTGGACATTAATATTAGGTAAACTTAAAACCATTTGTAGATTTCCAAACCTCTTTTACAATAAACTGGAATATTGAATTTTTTGAGCTTAACGTTTTTTACCAAAAATCGTTTTTCGGCTTTGTTTACATACCCTTTACGACATGGCCCAGCGAACATTTCGAAAGCTATCGTCTCAGTTCGTCGCTTCGCTGATCCCGTACATCTGGAGTTAAAGCCCTTCAAGGGTCCAGACTCTCTATTCGGAGGACCATCGCAGTTTATATAGACCAGCCCGCCCTATTCAGAAGGTTCCTAGCACCTCGGGTCGTACTAAGGGAGATGAAGGCGATTACCAGAACACTCTTGCAACGATAACTCCAGACATTCAATTCTCCAAGGACAGGAAGCGGTACGGGTCCTGATAGGCATATCACGGCACTCTTCAAGTATCACACAGATGCCCCTTTGTAACTCCGCGCTCTTCTCAGGATACCTGTGATGCCCTTGAAACACAGTTCCTCGAAAGCGCGAGGAGAAAGTCAGAGCGGCTGCACGTAACATTACAGTGAAGTTTCTGCAAGGACGTCCAACGTGGACCCCGAGAGGAAAATATTGAGTCGACGTACAGGATGTGGAGACGAGCTTCCTTTACGGGGTCTGTTACTTCAACTGCCAAATGGAGAGGCATTTCCTCGCCTCTCCATGATAGCATGTGTGAAGTGGTCACTGACTGGTGGCACACTGGTGAACATACTTAGCCAGTGTTGTGTGGGGAATAACGAGGACTATAGATACATGTGCACGACTCGGGAGCAAGGCTTGCTCACCCCGTGATGTCAAGACTCACTCAGAGAGCGAGTACTTCCCTAAATAAGTGCGTTTCGCTTATCAATAACAGGCAATGGAGCAATGTGAATCAAACTATAGTTCCTCGATGCAGGCGATTGTTTCCCCTGGTGATGTTATGTGAGGTGGGAAAATGTCCAGCTCGTGGTCCGTACTCTCGTAGACCGTTGAGACATTTCATACAGGGAAATAGTTATTAATTCTGCGGTAGTGCATTATTTCCACGCTCGAAAAACTGCAAATACTAACTTGTGGTATAAATTCGCGACGTACCGGAAACCGTAGTGGTTTTGTGAAAATATACGTCACTGGAATTTTCGGTACTTTTAGCTTGTTTGAAACATCTTGCCTCTGCGGACACAGTGTAAAGGCCATTATTTTTATCCTGGTAGCGAAGAAGAAGGAACGTGATATGACACGAATGCGTCAAAACGGATAACTATCAAGTTATTGAGGCCAAGGGAGAGAATGACCTCCATCGGAATATGACACATCGTAAAGCTTTGTTTTCCTTAACGTCTAAGTGCAATTGAAAGAATCAAGCACACTTATGCATAAATGGATACCACCAATGTCAAATGTCGTCATTATTCTAAGAATATATTATATTATAATGACAAAAAACCTACAAACACTACTGTATATCTTGGATATCTGGCACAGAGCTTTTACATTAATAATCTTGTTACTTAGAACTTTATTAATTATTTTAAATATATATTTTTTCATATTTTATTTTAATCCTGGTGTGCGGCTTAAAGAAAAACGTTTACAGTACTGTCACCTCTACGATGTTACATTTCATGAATATCTTTGTGTACTCATTATTTTTAAGTAAAAACTATCTGCAATGTTTTTAAATAGTGAAGGTTCGTGTTTTCTGATGGGCTGAAATATGTGCCGCTAAGTAACCACAAATTTCGCGTTTGTTATTTATGATCGACAAGTAGATTTTACAAAAAGATATGAGTTTTTACCCCACACGAAGGGTAAACTAAAACCTGTAGTGTAAGGGTTTACAGATTTTCCTTTTTTCCTGGGTACCTACGTCAACTGTTTCGAATATTAGCAGCGAAACCACGAAACTTGTGACTTCCAAAAATTATAAAACTCTCATTTTATCATTTCTAGATCTATCACGTCTTGTTTTTAGCGTAATTTTAATTTAATCTATTTGGAGTTGTTACCTTTTCTTTATAGTTTATTGTAAAGTTCCAAAAAAACGTCAGATTTGCACGTCACTTCTGCGAACCCTCGAACCCGGTCGGCTACACTGAAAGGTGGTTTATATAAAACAGTTTTCTGGTGGCTCCCTATGTCAGGAAAGTGAACTTGCAGTGCCTTAACATTAATAGTACAAATTTCTCGCTCTTTAGCTTGAATTACTAAATATTTTCTCGGCTCATAGATATGTAAATGTATAGTTATGTAGGCTTTTGGCAGTTGAATGAGCATTTTTGACCGCTCCGCTTAAAATCAACTATTCTACTCATTTTGTGTTCTCTCACCAGAGGAGAAGTAAACATTGCAATTGAACACATCACTTTATTTATGTGTCAATGAATTGAACGCGCAAAATTTTTAAAGTGTTATAAGAGTCATGTTTTTATAAACTTAATTAGAAATATTATATGTTAATTTTTCCAGCGCTACCCAAAACTGTATGGAAACTACGCATTATAATTATTAACTTCATTTGTTATATGTAAAATGTCACTGACGTGCTGGCTCATAAATATGTAAGAATGAGTACTTGTTACTAGAAATTGCCACATTGCTATAGCGCTCCCTGTTGGTACATTCGGGAGGTTTATAAGCATAGCTACACAATCACATGGAAGTGAGACTAAGTCGATGTACCTGTATATTTAAAATGAACTATACATCGAAATAACACGTGAATGGTAATGCAGTCATGATTTAGTTTGAAGCATAGAATATTTTGTTTGTTAGGCAGTGAATGTTTACAAGTGTTCTTACGATATACTGTAGTAACCTAACAACCGCACCACATACAGCATTCCTAACCACATCACAGATGCTTTCTCTCTGTTTTATGAACCGCTAAATCTGTTATTCCATCTTTAAAAGTAGTTTTGTATTAGCAGTCGAGGCTGTTTGTCTTAGTTAGGTTTACTCGGTGAGATAAACCTGATAATCTTTGTAGCACGCCCGCACTATTTCATTAAATATTTTTCCGTGATTGTTGTGTGATTGTTCCGTATTGCGTACTCTTATGGTAAAACCATAGGAAACCTGCGAGTGCACTATCGAGTATCCACTCAAATTATTTACTTTTCAAGTCAGTGTACTATTGCGTATCCGGTCGAATTCCGTTTAACGTATCCAAGTTCAAGTCAATTGTTCCGTTTAGCGTATCCAAGTGTGTTTTTACTTAAAACCTTAAAGTTTTCAATTAGGAAAACGTACAATGGTGTGTGAGGGGTGTAAAATCACCATGTTGAACGCTCGGAAATTGATTTACTTCTCACCGGACGTAAACACATTCCTCATCGAGCATGACATCCTTAAACCGTCAATACCATGTAGACGATGCAGAAAAGGCGAAGCCAAGCTCGTGGACAATCGAGGTTTGTTTTACTGGTGTCGACAGCGCATGGAGAATGGCACAAAATGCAATTTTAAAGTGTCGGCAAGACAGGGCAGTTTCGTGGGAGATTCAAATTTGTCGCCGGGCAAGATCATCGAGTTGTGTTTATTGTGGTGCCTGATCAAGTATCCCCGACAGCAGACTATAGTAAACGAACTTAAGTGCTCGGGCAAGACAGTCGTCGCCTGGTCGAATTTCTGCCGCCAAGTGTGCATAGACTGGGTGTTAACTTACAGGAAAAGAATCGGCGGGCCTGGCAAAATAGTCGAGATAGACGAATCAAAGTTGGGTAAGCGTAAAAACCGCAAGGGACGAAAAGTTCACGGCCAGTGGGTTTTCGGCGGTGTGGAGAGAGGCGATCCTACTAATTTCTTCCTGGTGCCGGTGGAAAAGAGGAACGCCGCGACTTTAGTAAAATGTATTCGTGAATGGATTGTGCCGGGCACGACGATAATTTCAGACTGTTGGCGAGGTTACAGTAACTTGGACATGCACGGCTATCGCCACCTGCAAGTAAATCACCGGAAGGAATTTGTGTGCAGTGAAAAGAGTGGAATAGTTAACACCCGAAACAAACTAAAGCTGAGGCAAGGCGAATCTTTAAGAGTGCACACACAAAACATCGAACGGAGTTGGTGTTCGGTGAGGTATAGCATTCCGTGTTTTGGCAGACGGGAAAAGTCGTGGACCGGCTACTTGGCAGAATACATTTGGAAAAAGAACCACCCATACGGACAACGACTGCACTCGTTTCTAATCCATGCAGCTGCAATGCACGAGGAGACTCGTCACGAAGGAGACAGCGGTGATGAAGGCAGTTCTCTCAAAAGGTAAAACTAACAACGCTTTGCATTTGTAGAAAAAACTAAATAACGGATAAACGAAAAGTACTTTAATTTTTTTTTTCATTTTCAGATACGGGCAATAATGGCTAGTGAAAGAAAAAAAGTGTACCCGAGTAGCTGTTTGCGTCAATTTAAAGTGAGAATACGCAATAGAAAACTTTTAGCAAGTCACTTCTCCGCAATGGGATCGGCCCCGAGAAGCTAACGGCTAAAAAAAGTACCATCTTCCAGTAAACATTTTAAAAGTGTTTGAATAGCTTGTTGTTTGGTAGTAAGAAGGAGGACCAGATCGTTACTCCCTTGCCAATATATATCACCTCCATAACAACACGAAATAGCCATCTCACAGCTCGTGATTACTAATGGCTTAAAGTTTAAAATGAATTAGTTTATTTATCTAAACATTTGTTCATTTTAATAATGTTCTGCTCCATATCGGCGATCAATTTAAAGTGGGAATATGCAATAGGAAAGTTTTAGCAAGTCACTTCTCCGCAATGGGATAGGCCCCGAGAAGCTAATGGCTAACAAATTACCAACGTCTAGTAAATATTTTTAAAGTGTTTATTCAAAAGAAAGAAACTACTTATGTTTTATAAATGGCACATAGAGAGAATTTAAATAACATTTATTGAAAAACCACACACAAAATCAAATTTTACATTTATATACATGTTTAATAAAGTCGGAGACTCTAGGATAGATTAACTGGATGTCCATTTTTTTTTAGCTGCTGTACACTGCCTACATCCAGCAGTAGGTAATCTTCAGTTATGTTGTCACATCCCGAGCCACGAAAGGGTGATGTCTAGAAGCCCTGGCCGTTAAAGGGTGATGTCTAGGAGTCCTGGAAGAGTACCCATCTCGCCGAGTTCCGTTTGGAGTATCCAAGTTCGAGCCGGGTGCGGTTTACTTCTTCACTGTAGGTTGGAGCGTATTAAAAAAAACATTACCCATTTGCCTACAAGCATTGCAGCCCATCACTGCATCGCTCTCTTTTGGCAATTCAATCCCATATTTTTTGGCCCTCATCGAATCGCACCATAGCCTTGGGTGAGGTTGACGAGGAAACCTTGGTACTATTTCATTCCAATCACAGTGATAGCACTGTTCATACCCTCCAAAGCACAAGGTGCACTTGGTAGAAGTTGACATATTGGCTTGATACAATCAGTATAACTATGGTGCATCGACGTTCATGCCGAAGCTTATAAGCGAGTCATCGGAAAATAAATGGATAAAACAAAAGTAGATATTATTATTTTTTTTCATTATCAGATACAAGTAAGGATGAGTGAATTTTATGTGGTGTCTATTTAATGTGTGTGTGTATGTGTATGTGTGTGGGGGGGGGTCTGTGACAATAGTTCATTTAAAATTAAAGTGAGATTGGCTTGTTATGTGTAGTAAGAGTGAGGTCTTTGTGCAGAGTTTAAAATGACTTGAGATTTGCATCAGTTCAAAGTGTTTGAATATAGCCCTTGTGAACCACTGTACGGAGGCCGCGGTAGCAATATACCGTACCTCCTTCGATATTAAATGAAATATATTCTTAGAGAGAAAAGCGTCCGGTTGATCCAAATCCGCCAGTTCCACGTTCAGATTTACCAAAATCAATTGACGACACTACTGTCACAATGGGTTTGGTATAAGGTAGTACCAAAAGTTGAGCGATACGCTCACCAGTACGGATATTAATAGGAGTACTAGTAGGATTAAAGGCGCAAACATGTAATTCACCTGTATAATCAGTGTCACATACACCAGCGTAAAGTAATAAACCTCTTCTTCCAGTTGATGTTCTTGTAGTCATATATCCAAAATGCCCAGGAGGATATTGAATCTTCAATCCTAATGGTATAGGATAAAATTCACCTGGAGCTAAACTGTAATCTTCTACTGCATGAAGATCACCACCTGCAGAACCACCAGTTGCATATTTTGGTTCTATTGCCTTTGGGTGTGTCTTCTCAACTAACAAGATTGGAATCTCTTCCCATGAAGTCATACTGAAATTTATATCGTATAATTATGCTCCTTATATATACGATTCCTTATCATGGACTTTGATCAAGGGGAAATCGTCTGATAGGAGCACATTGCGTTCGTACCTCGTTTAATTCCCTGCACGCTCTCTGCACTGAGAGGTTCTATTAGGTAGCTCTGTTGACTGCACATCTCACTGTAAATGTGGTGTCTATTTAAAGTGTGTGTGTGTCAATTTAAAGTAAAGTTTAAAATGAATTAATTGGTTTAGTTTTAAAGTGTTTGAATTGTTTGAATAGCTTGTTGTTTGGTATATATTCAATTTTTTGTAGCTTGTTGTTTGGTATATATTCAATTTTTTGTACCTAACTACAAATCTCACAATTGGTTTAGTTTAGAGAATCATCATCATAACTGGTTTAGCTTAAAATTACAATGGCTCATTTCAAATTAAAGTGGTAGAGGTAACTTTATATAAATAAATAAACAGATAAATAAAAAGTATATATATATATATATTTTTTTTTTTTTTTTTAGTTACATTAAAATTCTTATTCAAATTCTTCACCTCGCTGCTTCCTCGCTGCTTCCTCGGTGTATCCTATTTCTTTCTGAAAACAAAAACAAATTCAATTTTATGTACAGATTTTTTTTTCCACCTGGGTAATGTGACACGATCGGCCGCTACAAACACTCACTTTGGCTTTCTGATGATGAGTTCTTTTGAACTCTTAATTTTTAACGATGGGTCGTATGTCACATACGGCCCATCGTCCCAATTCTCTTCAGAAGAGGACGGTGGGGAAGGGGGGGGCGAGGTTTTTATCTCCCCAGATGCCCTACATTTGTATAGGTGCCTCTCAATTCTCGAGCGCAAAATCATATGCGCTCGGTTAAGAGGGCACTGAATGAACGGGTCATCCGGGTCCTCGTACATCTTTGACCTGAAACACAAAACCATCGTGAACCACCAATACTAGTCGATTATAGTTATGAAAATAACCTCGCTTAAAATAAAGAAAAAATGTATACATTACTTATGTTGGTAAGAGTACCTTTTATTAATCTGTTGATCCATGTCTTGGTATATGTGGGTAGATGTTGTCATATGATGCGCCACCGTTGTACTGACCACATCGAGTCCAGGCCGAGCTTATAAGCAAATCATCGGAAAAAAAATCTAGACAACTTTCAAATAAAGCAAACAAAACTTAATCTCGCAGCTGCAAAGAGAGGTGAATCATATAGCAGTTTTCCCAGCCTGTCTCTTGTGACACACTTACATTTGTGGGCACCTTGCAGTTACTTCACCTTTCAAATAACAAGAACAAAACGAAAGATCCCTACACAAACTCATGATTCCAAGAAATTAATACATGAAATGCATAAATTATAATCCCTCAGTGTAAGCCAGTGAAGACTTTATGTCTTGATTTTTTTTTAAAATTCATTATTATTTACACAACTCATTTCACTAGCTGGTTATTGGTTTTGGATTTAAAATGTAATTGAATCGTTGTTGGATACACAATACGCCATAATTACCGAAATTTTAAACAAATCACTTTCCGCAATGGGATCGCCCCCCGAGAAATTAGCGGGTAAAAAATTACCAATTTCCAGTAAACTTTTTTAAAGTGTTTAAAGTAGTTTTGCTGTTTGCCTCAGTTTATGACTTTTGATCTTTTGTTTGGTAGTAAGAGGAAGTAACGAATCGTTCCTCCCTTGCCAATATATATTGTCTCCATAACAACACAAAAAATACCACCTATCTCACAACTCTTGATAACTTTTTTCATACCCGACTGAGAATCTCACAACTGGTTTAGTTTAGAGAACTATCATCAGAATAAACAAAATGTTAAAATGACAATAGCACATTTAAATTTAAAATGTGATTGACTGGCTGTGTGTAATGTCTGTTTAAAATGACAATGAGTAGCTGTTTGGGTCAATTTAAAATCTTATGGAAACCTTGGGGATACACTCAATTCTACAACTTTCATAAAAACAAACAAAATGAAACATCCCTGCATAAACTCTCGTGATTCCAAGGCATTGATATATGAAATGTATTAATTATAATCACTCACTGCTAGCTGGTTATTGGTTTTGGATTTAAAATCTAAATTAATCCTTCTTTTTTAAGTTATTCAATAGGAAAATTTTAGCAACAAGTCGTTTTTCATGTAGATACGCACAAAGAAACTTTTGGTAAAGTAACCAATTGTTCCGTTTTCAGTTTGGATACGCCACAGGAAATAATTAGGTATTTTTATAAATGTTTTTAAAAGATAAATGAATACGTGAATCGGAACAAATGAAGTTTTGTGGCAATTTCCACCTGTCGTCTTGGATATGCAAACCCACCACTTTTCAATTCAAGTCGTTTTTCATGTAGATACGCACAAAGAAACTTTTGGTAAAGTAACCAATTGTTCCGTTTTCAGTTTGGATACGCCACAGGAAACAATTAGGTATTTTTATAAATGTTTTTAAAAGATAAATGAATACGTGAATCGGAACAAATGAAGTTTTGTGGCAATTTCCACCTGTCGTCTTGGATATGCAAACCCACCGCTTTTCAATTCAAGTCGTTTTTCATGTAGATACGCACAAAGAAACTTTTGGTAAAGTAACCAATTGTTCCGTTTTCAGTTTGGATACGCCACAGGAAACAATTAGGTATTTTTATAAATGTTTTTAAAAGATAAATGAATACGCGAATCGGAACAAATGAGGCTTGGTGGCAATTTCCACCTGTCATTTTGGATATGCAACCCCACCACTTTTAAATTCGGGTCGTTTTTCATGTGGATACGCACAAAGAAACTTTTGGTAAAAAGCAGGTAATTACAAGCGGGCTGGATACGCAGGAAGAAATTTTGCATTTGTTTTGGCCTTCTAAGGACTTAGTTTGGATACGAAATAGACGACTTTTTGGGTGGATTTTATGTATCATTGGATACGTAATGTAATGGTTTTTTGGTGATTTGGATACGTAATACGAAATAATCACCTTTTTCCGGTATCAGAGTGGCTAATGTTTGCTGAACGTAAATGAACTTGGTGTATTCTTAAATCATCTAGCTTCAGGATATTAATAAGGCAAATCCATTCAATTCACAACTATCATGAAAACAGTTTGATTGGTCAGATTAAGTGATAAAAACAACAGTAATTAACTTGAAAGCAGCAATTTATAGTACAAATAGGTTGATAATGAATGTAAAACATTTTAAATATTGATTTGATCGTTAATAATTAGTCGAATTCCTTTAGTTATATGCAATAACTGAAATAAAAAGAATCAATTACATTCACTCTCATGTGACGAAGAGGCCAGATCAGTAACAGTTAGAAGCCTTGACGCTATATCGCCTTAGTGGAAGACAGAGTGGCTTATAGTGTCGTTGTTAATGCCCCCAGGCACAGACTATAATGTGCTTGGAGGTTGAGGGGTTTGCAATAATTTAGTCGGTTGCTGTTTAATTTTTAAGGACGAATATATTGTCTGGATGTTACACAAGAACTACCTACATCAGCCCTTCCGAGGTGTGGTATCTAATTTGACTACTCGTATTCACTGGGCGACTTCGTGGTTGAGTGGGGCTTCTCTGGGCGACGATTTTTATACTTATCTCAGCGGTGAGTGTTGGTAGGCTGTCATCTGGGAATGAGCTCCAGCGAAGTGGTAGGCCTTGGAAGAAGGCCAGGCAGGTGCTGCCTTCTCCCAGGACTGCGGTTCGGACTCGTGCTCACGTCTTCTCGCGATTCCTTCACGCAACTCTTCCCTCGGCGCGGTNCTCGGCACAAATCCAGCTCGTCAGCTATTCCTTCCGTGGTGCGTATATTTGGATTTTAGGCGAAATACGTATGATTATTTGCCGATATCTCGAGAAATCCCTGCTCTCAACAGATCTCACGGCGGGCTAGAGGCGTACGGGGGTGAAGAGGTGTGGTATGGAGGCCTACGCAGCAGGACGCACAGCGAGACACATGTAACTGCGGCCTGCCAACACCTTCCTAGTGCCATGTGTCGTCTGGTTATGATAGGGGGTGGGGGGTTGCTGTTGTGAGCCAGCATCGCTCTATTATCCCTAAACCGTCACATAACAATTCCCCCCTCGTCTCTTCGATGCTAGCACACAACTTTGCCTGATTTCGGCATAATTTTGCTTCTGAAAGGTAACCTACTCTGTGCTCATGGCTAGCGCTACGTATTTCTCCGGGCGGCTGGCGGTTACATGTGGCGCGACAGCTGGCTGCCTGGCTATCGGCGCGCGCGCGCCCTAACCTAAGATTAAACAGGCGTGGCCCTGCCTGTAAGAAGGGGCTAACACCCAGGCCTTGCGGGTTCCAATACACAAGGTGGTCATTCTCCCTAAAACTGCTGTTCTATTCCGTGTTTCTCTATTTTAACTCGCCAAATACCTAGGGCGATACAATTTTGAATTATTTTAAACACCTCTAGTACTACACCTCGGACTCAATACAGTACACATTAACTTTCTTACATGGTTACTCACCACTTTACATGTTACAATGACAGGGTTTCACAACATGTTCTTCAAAATTACCTCCTACCTTATATGTTCTTCTGCGCTACTGTTTCCTGGTAAAGCGGAAAACATTCGTGAGCTATGCAAACCAACAGGTGGCGGATGGCCTGTATCGATTGCACAGCTGGCAATTTTTTTTACGTTTTGGTGACAGGAATTAATTAATTTTACGTTACGTCGGCATGTAGGCCGAACAAATCAAAAACCCTCTTATCTGCTAGGCTGGTAATTCCGTTCGAAAGTTATTTCTAATGTCTGGTACTCTGGAACTTTTTTTTTTTTTTCAAAACCTCCACACACTTAATATATCCTAATTTACACATGGTATTGTGTTACTGTTACGACGGCTTCACAGGCCATGACAAAAAAAAGAAAAATACCCTCTTATCTTACTATTTCTGCCACATCCCTCTTATGCAGGCGGGTTTGAAAAACAATAGTATTGTAGTTACTGGAAAAATACACACCCTATTCTTATCTTAAGTTAGTACACTTAGATACAGGCATCTGGCATTTCTTTTCACATAGGATGTCCTGCACTTATTTTTCACCGCACCGATGTGGCTTCTCACACATTGTAAGGTTACACTTGTAAATAATTAAAACACTTTGTCGCACTTTTAGTTCCAGGGTTAGGTAGTGCGCACCTCTTACCTTCCTCTCACAGCAGGTGACATGAGAAAAACATTCTTCCCTCATGTCACACAGAGTCTGTTATTGTAGTCGGCTTGGTTCACGAGGTCGGTAATTGCGACACTCCCTGTAGAAGCCTGGTTCCTCCCGGCCTCTGCAGATGCGCCAAGAAGGTACATGCCTCGCTTCAAATCCCGTCGGACTAGGGGGTGGGTTGCCCCGCACTGGATCCCTGACAGTGTGCGGGGCAGAAGTCTGTGTTGTCATCCACTCGTCCAGCAGGCTTGAAGCTGCCGCCTCGGAACTCGTACCTGGCTCGGCTGCGGGCATCCCGTACTTCCTCGCCTGTAGAGTTTGGTGTCGGGTTCGTTGCTCGGCTGGCGCAGATTCGTCTTGGGGTAGCTCCGTTTTCCCTGTTACTTCACTCGCGCTTTCTTTCTCTTCTTCGTTTATTTCCGCCTTTCTCCCGCTCGACTGTTCGCTTTCGCTCGCCCTTCCGCTTCTGCCCACTTCTCCTTCGTTCGTACACTCTCCCTCCCTCGCCTGTTCGCTTCCGCTCACTCGTTCTTCGCGCGTATCTTCTCCCTCCCTCGTCTGTCGGCTTTCCCTTGTTGCCTCTGGCGCCTGGGTATTTTCCGGCTGATAAGTGGCTGTGGTTTCCCGCTCGCCTCTCGGCAGGTGTTGAAGCCCCTGCGCCCTTGAGACACTGCGATAGCGCGGAGGGGCAATGGCCGGCTTATCGTTTTGCCCCCCTATCCCCGCGCCCTGGCTCACCATTCGGTGACCTAGTGACACACTGCGGGATTCTCCTGGGCTGTTAGTTGTACTTCCTGTGGGACTATTGGGGTAGGGTTCGGGTATAGGGCGCATCTGGTTCCGTGGCACCTTATGCATATTTCCCCTCTCGTCCTCTGCCCAGTATACATTCCCCTGCCTTTCAACTATGATATACGGCCCCCGCCACTTAGGTGCAAAACCCGCACAGAATTTCTCACTAGCTCGGCTTAAAGGATGGTTGCGTATTAATATGTGACTACCCTCGGGCAAGTGATGTCTGGCGGTCGCTTGTTTGAGGTATTTCCGCCGGATATACCGCTGTTGGTTTCTCTGCGCTGCTCCAGTTCTCCATACAGCCTCTCTTCGTATTTCTTCAGGGGCGGGAAGTTCTGTAGGTTCTGTTTCCCACTGCCATTCTCCAGGTCTGCGGAGATTGTACCCCAATATTAGGTGACTAGAGAAGTTCCAATGACATCATTGTGCCACGTCGCAGTGTATACAGGATCTCAGGTAGCTGTGTGTCCCATTGAGTATGATTCGTCCCCATTCTAATTCTCATATTCTTCTTTAATTATTGATTCCGGCGTTCGGTAAGGTTGGCCTGTGGGTGGTAATCTGGAGTTGTCCAGTTTTCCGCCCCCCATGTCTCACAGGCCTTCCTCCATTTTACCCCCGTAAACTGGGTTCCATTGTCGGTTAACACACATTTCGGGTACCCCCATCGTGGAAATACCTCTCGCTCCATTTGCCGGATTATTGTGTGGGCCTCCTGGTTGGGTAACGGGAACGCCTCTGTCCACCTGGAGAAAAGATCGGTCACGACTAGGAGGTATCTCTTTTCTTGGTGTGTGCGTGGGTAGGGGCCCATGATATCGACTGCGATGTGTGTCCATGGAGTTTTCGGCCGACGGGGTGTGTATCGTATCTTTGGTGTAGGGTAGGCCTTGTTTTCATAACATTTATGACACCTGGCGATGTATGCCTTCGCATATCGACTAATACCTTGCCATGTTTATCTGTTGATCAGGGCCCTTAAGGTCTCGGGAAAACCCGGATGTCCCACGTGGGGGTGGTCATGGTGGTGTTCACAGATACTGTCTCGTAGCTTGTGGGGGACCCAGATTTTCCATTGAACTGCTTGGGGGTGCGGTCTGGCCCAGATTATGCCATCTCTTTCCTCGTACTGTTCTGGATACCTCCTCATTTACCCCTATAATTTGGGGTCGGCCTGCTGTTGGTCTCGTAACAGATTTTTGTTTTCGTGGAACTTTACTAACTGTAGTTCCACGTCATCAGGCTGTGGGAGTTTTGGGGGTGAGGGGGGCAGCATTCGCTCCCAGTCGTCGGTTTCTGTCTCTTTGTTGGGTCTCTGTGATCGATGGGATAAGGCATCGGGCAGCTCGTTGTTCGAGCCTGGACAATGCTCGATGGTGAAGGAGAATTCCAGTAACAATAAGGCCCACCTACCCAATTTGGCTTTCTCATCACCCTTGGTTTTCAGCCATGTAAGGGCCTGATTATCCGTCCTGAGAATGAATGGTCGGTCCTCAGGGTAATAGCGGTATTTGCGGACTGTCCAAATAACCGCCAAGCACTCCTGCTCATTGCTGTGGTAGCGGCGTTGTGTCTCGTTTAGCATGGTACTAGCATACACTATAATTCGTCGCTGGTTCTGTAACTGCTCCTGGTATAGGACAGCGCCCATTCTGGTTCCACTTGCGTCGGTCTGTAAAATTAGGGGTAATTCTGGAATAGGCCGGTATAGCATGTTTATGTCGCCATATCACGCCTTTAATATTCGGAATGCTTCTTCGTGTCTGTCTGTCCACTTCCAGCGAGTTGTTTTGAGTAGAAGTTCATTGAGGGTAGCCATAATAGGGGCGACATCTGCTATAAACTCTCTGAGCCAATTACATAAACCCAGAAAACGTTTCAACGGTCTCCTGTTAGTTGGTACTCTCGCCTCCTCAAACTCTCTCACCTTCTCGGGCTTTGGATAATTCCCGTCGGGGGTAATTATGTGCCCTAAGTATTCTACTCGGGTCTTCCCGAAGTGACATTTCTCCAGTCTGCACGTGAGTCCATGTAGTTCAAAACGCTCCAGGACTTTTTGCAAGTGCACCTGATGTTTTTCCCAGGTGCGCGAATATACAATGACATCGTCTAGATATGCTAGGCAAAATTGGCCGCTATAGCCCGTCAAAACTACTGCTGACATCAGTCTTTGGAAAGTAGCGGGTGCATTTGTCAACCCGAAGGGCATTACCCGAAACTGCAGGGTTTCCTCTTCTGGGGTTGTAAACGCCGTGTATTTCCTGGATCCTGGGTGTACCGGGATTTGCCAGTATCCACTGTGCATGTCTAGAGTGGAGAATATTCGTGCGTNTATTTCCTGGATCCTGGGTGTACCGGGATTTGCCAGTATCCACTGTGCATGTCTAGAGTGGAGAATATTCGTGCGTCTCCTAGGTCGTGGAGCATATTAGCCAGGTTTATAGTTGTGGGTGCTATAGGGTATGTGATATTGTTTAAGGCCTGGTAGTTCACACAAAAGCGAAGTTCTCCATCTTTCTTTGGCACAAGCACCACTCTGGCGTTATATGGTGAGTCAGTTGGCTCCACTATTCCTTGCGATTTCATCTCGGCTACCTGGTCTAAAATTATTTGCCTGCGGTAGGCGGACGGGTTCCCTTGTCGGCATTATATGGGGCGACCATCGGTTACGCAGATTTCATGTTGAATGGCCGTGGTCTGATTTAATCTGCCGGTTTGCTCAAATACGGCTACGTGAGCGTTGAGTATCCACAATAATGTCCTGAGTTGGTCAGCCTTGAGTTGGTGGTTTACCTCTTCATTACAAATTTGCTTGTAATTTTTGTGTGTTTATTGGGGCTTTCCAGTTAATGGCCATTCTATACTGCTTGCCCAAATATAGGCGCTGTTGTCCACAGTCGATTATGCAATTTTGGCTGGTTAACCAATGTTGCCAGAGGATAATCTCCTCCACTAAATGCGGTGCGCAAAAAAATTCAGTTTGGACTGTTTCTACCTCTGTGGGCACTAGCAATGTAATAACTCCGGCTATGGTTAGTCGTGACTCAGACTGGGCCATTTGAATTATTCTGGAATTTCCTATATCTGGCTTTTCTGTTCGGGAGTTAGCAGCTGGCTTTTAATGAAATTGCCTGTTGCGGCCGTGTACAGTATTGCCATAAGCTCCTGGTTATTTATGCGGACTCCTTTCAGAGGTGCGTTTGTTCCCGGCTTCAGATCGCTTAACGTTAAAATTGGTTCCCCCCTTTGAATTATGCTGGGGCAGACGGGCGATTCTTTGTCCCAGCTACGGCATTTCCCGAATCCCTCTTTCCACCCTGACGGTTCCCCTCCCTATGTCGAGGGGGCCATCTGTGGTGTCTTTTTCCTTAGTGGCTGCTAGGCGGCTTCTCACTGTGGGACAGTCTCGGTGTAATTGTCTTTCGGGGCAATACCAACACTTAGGTGGCAAGTATTGTCCTTTTGCGCTTCTAGCGGGTCTGTGAAGTGGTAGGCCTTGGAAGAAGGCCCAGGCTGTCATCTGGGAATGAGCTCCAGCGAAGTGGTAGGCCTTGGAAGAAGGCCCGGCAGGTGCTGCCTTCTCCCTGGACTGCGGTTCGGACTC
>NQII01004052.1:0-78623 GCA_002778355.1 Clitarchus hookeri
GAAGCCAAAATACTTTTAACTATTCAAAAATTTACTTGTAACTTGTAAAATTTGACTTGTAGTTACTAGTAAATGCTTGTAGTTTTGTGAAACAGAAATTGTTCACTACTCACGAGCTACAAGACCATTCACTTGTAACTTGTAAACTTGTAGTTTTGTGAAATGGGTCCAAGGTTTCAATCTACAGACGACTTGTGAACGGAATCGTTTTGATTGGCTAATTTGCTATTGTGAAATGGGCAGAGCCACACTAGTGCAGCCGTTGCCGGACTTAGCTAAAACTCTATGATTCGCCTAAAAATAAAAGGTTCTTGCTGAACACCAGAGATTCGGCGAAAGTCTTGTTTATTTCTGGGATAAGTTAGAGTTGGTAATTGCAATTGCTGCTAGCCCACGCTAGTCTGGCTCCGCCCACCTCCAGCGGCAAATTGACCAATCACAGCTGGTTCGATAACAAATCACCTCTTAGTTTGAAATCACGCGACACTAATCCACCGTCATATTGCAAATTATTCTCCTTTTTTCTCGGCTTGGATCACACATACTGGTGAGACAGGAATCAAACCTGATAAAACAATGTTACAATGTTTCTGTCAAGTTTGTAATAAAGTCAATTCACAACACTGTTTACAGCAGAATCGCAACTGATTTCCATCGGTAAAGCGAAACACTGAATTTATTCTTAAAACTTTTGAAAGTATAACTGACTTATTTGCAACAACTGTCAGTTGAGAACATGCGTTAATTCTACGCACCACAACGAAGTTATCTTTCTTTTTCGTAACTGTACATGGTTTAATAAACTAATTTTCCCCTGAAAATGTACCAGAAAATAAGCAACGTCAGCATTCCTGCCTGCACGCATGTCTGTGGGGATGGCGAATAAAATGTAGCGATTTATCATCAGTCATACCAACTGTTCATAGCGGACGCAGCAAAATAAATGCACAATAGATAAAATCTCAAAAACAATAAATAATAACCGGCATTTAATGGCCGTCGTGAGAACAATCGACCAATCAAACGGAATTCTACTCTCGAAATTTACTGTTTTAATCGAACGTTACGTCCCGTAATGCCGGGAACACAAAATGCAAGTGTGAGTTGTCAAGCCTGAAAAACGACTCGTAAACTGAGTTTAAAAAATAAATTGAAACGCATGTACTACAAAAAATATTTCAAATTTAGTCGGCAGCAAGAAAAAAATATAGAAAGCTGATCTAAAAATAGGCAAATAAATACCTTTGATTTGTGTCCAAAATCATGCTGAAATATTGTAAGACAAACTGCCAGGAAACTGTTCAGTTTATTAGGATTATTCTTTAATTGGCTTGGCTACCAATCTATAAAATATTTAGCGTGACAAAGTGATGCGTTGAAAATTCAACTTAACAACAAGAAGTAATTTTCATCTGATTATATGACACTATGAAATAAGTTTAGCACATAATTTGGAAAGCCGACAGTATAATCCAATTTAATGTATTTTAGAATAGGGTATATAATCATAAACTATTTAGAAACTAAATTTTTTAGTATATTTATTTTAAATTATACCGTACAAAAAATTACGTCCAATGGATGTGACCTGAAAATAAAAATACGTTAATCCCGCTCAGGCTGGAAGTGTCCTTCGGGTTGATAAAAAATAAAGATCATAAATTAATACAAAGAAGAAAAAAAATTACAATTTACTGGGAAAAATAATCCAGTGAACATAAAAATAAATACATCCATTAATAATATTACGAAGATGACTTATATCTAAAAGAACTTAATACTAATTCCCTTTTGGGATAACAATTAAAAACATGAAAAAGTACAAGTTACAGGAGTCTGTGTAAGTAAATATACTTACCCTCTGCTAAAATCAGATCCCAAAATATATCGATTGAAAAACTATATCATCTATGTGTTATGTTGAGAATATTTCAAGTAAACAAAATAAAGTAACTTATTTCGTGACTGTTTGTAACATCACTAACCAGAATACAAAGAGCAGTGTGTAATTCCCTTAGTTTATGTCGGCCCTGAAACTTCGTTCACCTAATTAAAAAAAAACAAGGGTGTAAGAGAGAAGGCCAAAAGTAAGTGGTATACCAAAGGTCTAGAAAACATATTTCAAAGTAAACAAAAGTTACTAAATATTGGTAAACAAATTTCTAACACAAACTGAGAACTGCAAGGATCTATAAAACGATTCAACCCTCATAGCTGACAATTTAAGATAAAATTTGCTCACCACAAATGCTTACAGATGAATTAAATAATGACCAGCTGCAAGGCCCTGATCTGGTACATAGTTCAGCGTTTTTTGGTGCACCCTCTGTCCCTCACTCCTCGTGCCGACAGAACCCTCTTTCCGGTCCGAGTTATTATCCACTCCCTGTTGTCCGTCTTTCCGGGCAGTGAACAGTAACTTATTGGACAATGGAAATTTGGTAACTTGCTAAGCTTGACTACACACGATAGGACCGATCAGTACTTACACGTGTATCGCCCTTCTGCAAAGAAGTATAATTAGAAAACAAACTAGCTAATATTCGTACAGTAATGGACATTACTGGCTGTAAAGCAATTCACACTGGCGTATACACTTGTATTGCTATTCGATGGCGCTGACCACCTTTGCAGACGCCACCCAACTTTCTTCGTTAATAAAGGGCGAGTTCTTGAGGCGTGGACAGGTGGGGTGAGAATGATTGAAAAAACAGCCATAAACGGAATATCTGTGTTTCGGAGGTAGGCTGAATATAAGCGTTTTAAATATAGCTTGATTGCTTAAGTTACCGCACGGCGGACAGAACATCGAAAAAGTAACTTTCACTAAAAAACTCATCAGTCTTTTTGAGTTGTATGTGCTGACGGAGAGCAATAAAGAAATTTCCTCCTTCCGAATCCCAGGTCCGTACGCTGATTACATTTCTCGTTTCTTCTCTAAAGTGTGATATTTTGAAGGTTAAAATAGTTAAAAACAGGGATTTTCAAGACCGACAAGTTTTAGGCATAAAAATTCCTGTAATGGCACGTACAACACAGCTGTATATATTAAATATTATCGTATACAAATATTATGGAGGAATACCGCTGTAAATCCTACAAAGGCACGTTGCCGACGAAAAGTTTGCATGTCAATTCAGCATTGTAAAGGCATCATGAGACATCTGTTGCATATGTACTGTATATGTATATGATCCACAGCGAAACATCTCCAGCGAGGCGGAGCACTCCTTAATGTCAAAATTTTGCACATGCCTTTGAGCGATAAGTAGCAGCAGTTGTTTTTAAGTGAATTCCATTGCTTCGATGCCAGTTACCAGCGAATTCAATTGAATCACGAGTAGGTAAAATAAAAATGACTTAACTTCCAATTCATAGAAAGTGAAGAGATTTGAGCTTCTCTTAACATATAGAGGTCTTGAAGGCCGAGTTCACATAATTTACTGACTGAAAAAAAAATGGCACGGTTTGCAGATTCTTTTTTATTCATGTTCTGGTTCGTCAGTACTGAAAGTTTGTGTCCGGTTCATAAAGCCTAAATGGCTATGTTCATTGAACTATTCTTGCAATGAGGCTGGCACATCAAACGAAACATTATTTTGAACATACTCCATTGCAGTGGGTCTCATAGAAAACCAGAAAAACATGCCTATAAAAGAAAAAAAAAAGCAGAGGTTAGAAGCCAAGTAGGACTGTGGTAAGTAGATACACAAAAAAAAAACCTACACAGAGAATTTCGAACAAGGAAGAATAAGCCAGAGAGCAACAAGAAAACGGAACAAGTGGACACGACGACACAAACTTGAACAACAGAAGTAATAAATATGGACAACACAACGAAGATAGCATTTTTTTATCTACTTTTTTTGTATATCAGCTTTACACTTTTGGGTGGGTGTGAGGTAACAAAAAAAAAACAACGACAATCGACGATGTTTAGATTTGTTTTGTTTCCATTCGTTTCAACACTACAACACCACAGGACCAAACACATCAGAAGGATAGCCACAAAAACGCCACCCCGAAGTGCACAGAAAGGAAATGTTACAAAACTTTCGACATTTGCAATACACGAATCCTTAAACAGCATCAAAACGTTTGAATAGTAACCACACGAACACTAATGTAATATTAAAAGACACCTGAGGAGCGTATCTGAGTTCGTAAGGGACAGAGATCTTAATAAAAATAACAGAACTTAATTATATTTTTAATTTATTCACATAGCTATTATTTAGGGTATTAAATTATCTATCTCCACTATTACTCTTTTTATTTCTCAATGAGAGCAATATTTAATGTCTATATCAACTCCAATTAACGTCTTTCTTAATGTCTCTGGTTGGTTATTATAGTCAATTAACTCATACTCATAATTAATACACGTTCAGTCTATCTGTTGCCGCCATTTGTAATGTCTATCACTCACGCATCCAGTAAAATAATCCAGCCTGCAGTCGTACTCTTCACTGCTCTGATGTCCACAGTCACAGATTTTCCTCCCGCTGGCTGGTCACTTCTCTCGCCGCTCGGTTCTCTCGCTCGTCGTCTATCGCTAAAACTCCAGCCACTCATCCAGTCATAAATTCATCAACTGCCTGCTCGGAAGCCAGACGAGCTTTTTATAGTCACTGGCCTTGAACTGGAAGGCTCACCGCACCCCGATTCTAGCTGAGGGACACGAGGCCAGTAATCCAGAGCAATTTTCAGATGTCTCAAAGACTTCCGATACCCGAGATCGGGAGTGGCACGCGCCGTGATAGGCATAGCAGGCACTTTTTGTAAACATTCCTTTGTGAAATGCCGCTGCTTCTCCGGTTGTAACTGATAGCGCGCGCGCGTCAATAAATCACCTGTGTCTCGCACGCTCACAGAGCGGCCGCTTATAACAGTACGAAAGAAGAAAAAAGTAGTCTGCTAATAACATTAGATAAACAGGAGGGAAATGCAACACAAAAGGCGTGCTAATGCTAATTTATTGTGGCTTGTCTGGCATACGTGCGGTGAGAGGTACCATGGCTGCCTAAAGAGAAAGGGGAAGGGGTGTGCGGAAGAGGTAATTAATTCTGGCTAACGAGCAAAAGACACGACTGGTTATGAAAAATGCGCGCGCGACTTCATTAAAAATGCTGTGCGCAGAAAGTGAAGCAACAGTCAGCCTCCCCCACGCCCGGTGGAGGGGTTGAGTCTGTAAGACGGGAATAAACTTCTCTTCAACCCCCCACACGTATTTTTTCACCCCCAGCCCTCGCACGGCCGCGCGGGAGGAAGCAAGCAAGCAAGCGAGCCTGGAGGCAGGCACCGCGGACCGTGATAAGTGGTGGAGGAAAAAGGTAATTTAATTTCGTTCGTGATAAAATCGAGGCGGGGGGCCCTCCACGAAGGGCGAATAAAATTGTGAACTCAGGATGACGGGAGAAGCCGTGATGGACTGTGGGTTTGCGGGAGGGGAAAAGGGCGGTAATGTAAGCTTCGCAATGTGCAGATATAGCTGTACTACGGAGCGAGGCAAAACTGAGAGGCGAATAATTTCTTTCTGCACCGTCTACCACCAACGTAAACGAAACCTGTGATGTTTACTTCAAGTGGTTGGTCGGAAAAAATGAATTTCTGCAAAAAATACAGTATTAAGTCAATTGGAAAGCAAACTATTACACATGAATTACGAATCAATACATGGTAATGAGCCAGTGACCCGAAAATTACCTCTTTTCCGAAAAAGTGTGTGTAACTTATAGTATGATGACAGTTGTGCATTACAATAATTACCTTTTGATTTTATCGCAATGACTTCCATTGACGTGATCTGCTAACAAGGACGAGATAGTCACATCATCACTCATTATAAATAATTATAAAATTAAAGGTACAACTTGACAGATTTTTTTTGTGCAGTTGCCGTGTTAACAGTATGCCTTATGTGTTAACAGTATGTATTATGTGTTAACAGTATGTATTATGTGTTAACAGTATGCATTATGTGTTAACAGTGTGCATTATGTTTCCCATCGAGTTTGTTTCGTTTGTTGCATGGCGTTTGTACTCACTCTTCACCTTTTGTGACAAATAACGAGAAAGTAAAAAATGCTTCGCAGAATTGCCAAGAAGGTAAATTACCGTACAACGGTTACCGTTTCGACCATCGGTTTAATTCTGATCATCCGATATATATCACCATTCGTAATTAATCTTTGTCGGTAAACTCTGGGCGGCTGATAACCAAATAATAATATGTAAATCCAAGATATCTTCCATGTTAGTTGTAATAAAATTGTTTAAACTACATTATGAAAACTAACCTACACCGTATTTTTTGTTTTTGGCCTTCATCTTTTTTTTTCTGTAGTTTTCGAAACATTTTTCATGTTCATGGCAAACGTCAACAAAAAAGCTTAACCAAAAATAATTTCTTAAATCCTTGTTATTTCATAACTTTGATCAGTGCTATTTTCGTTTTATAATTCAGGCCCAAAAGTAAAATATAACTGAAAACAAAAAAGACGAAAAAATGTCACGAGATAACGCGCTACAGAAAAAATTAAAATTATGATGCATAAACAGATTTAATCGTACTTTTAATACAAATATCTCGAAACTAATTTTAAAAAAAGAAATGGTAGCACTGCAAACAAATAAATGTAATCTTACGACAAACATTTAGATTTGTGAGCGATACCAAAAAATAATGAAAATTTAGGTAAAATAACATTNAAATGTAATCTTACGACAAACATTTAGATTTGTGAGCGATACCAAAAAATAATGAAAATTTAGGTAAAATAACATTTATTTGTCTTCCCCTGTATGGCTGCAAGAGAAACGGTTTTTAACTTGGTGAGTTGAATGATCATGCACTTTTATTAAAGAAGTCTTTCGTAAATGGAAGTGCATGCGTGACTCAGCTAGTCTGGCACACTAGGGCCTGACGCGACTCTCTCTTGGCTAGTGTTCTGTGTTATCCCTTCGCTTGTCGAGACCTGCACGGATTTCGCGCTGGCCGTCGGCTGACTGGGGAACNGCTAGTGTTCTGTGTTATCCCTTCGCTTGTCGAGACCTGCACGGATTTCGCGCTGGCCGTCGGCTGACTGGGGAAGGTCCTACAGATCCTCATGATGTTAGTTGATCGGTCGAAGTCGGCAGGGTCGGATGTGTTCCTCTGCCAGTGTTGTGAGTGTTGGTTGTTCATTAAATGCGAGGGTTTCGTTTCAGTCGATTTGTAAGGAAGTCGTTTGCTATTCTGTTGTACTGGCCAGGACGGTCTGGTAACATCGTTTAACAAACTGCGTACAGCANGCTAGTGTTCTGTGTTATCCCTTCGCTTGTCGAGACCTGCACGGATTTCGCGCTGGCCGTCGGCTGACTGGGGAACGCCCTACAGATCCTCATGATGTTAGTTGATCGCTCGAAGTCGGCAGGGTCGGATGTGTTCCTCTGCCAGTGTTGTGAGTGTTGGTTGTTCATTTAATGCGAGGGTTTCGTTTCAGTCGATTCGTAAGGAAGTCGTTTGCTATTCTGTTGTACTGGCCAGGACGGTCTGGTAACATCGTTTAACAAACTGCGTACAGCACTCGATGCTTGTGTAATACATAATTGTGCTGGTTGGTAAGTGCTTATAACTACTTTCCCTTTACATTTTGTTTTTTATATGTATTTGCATCAGTGTGTAGCAATGTTGCCTTATCGCATCTGTGCTTCTCGGCTTCGGAAAAGTATTTTTTTTTGTCTAGCATTATGTACAGTGCACTAATGGTTAAAATGTATGTTGTTTGGTGGCAAGCAAAGGAAAACTGTCTTTAGAAATTGTATAATGCATATCGCAATTGTTTTGTATTCATTTTTGTAGTTGGTACTTATGATCATTCGTTCTTTCTCATGTCGACGTGCATTCTAGCTTTTTACTAAACTTCTTGGTATGATACCAACCCTGATGTAACTATTATGGACTGTAGCTCCATCGAGATTTTTTTTCTATAAGTGCGCTTAGGACATACTTGTCACTTGCGACCTTTTTCGTTGTCGGGGGTGATGCCTATGTTTTGAATTTGGTGGCAATCTTCGGAAATTGCATAATGTTTCGCATGTGCTTATGGTTCTGGTAATATATATATATTTAAATGATACGTATTTAAATAAGTATAATACACATATATAAATATAGTACTTAAAACAATATAAATTGCTAGTTTCTACTGTATAACTGAATTCCATGCGTAAAGGGAAGTTTCTTCTCAGCTAATGAGATGTGCCCTTCCTTCGTAAAGGAGAGTGAATGTGCGTGTGACCCATCTGCCGCCCTGAAACCTGCTCTCTCGACTAATGATATGCACCCTTCGCATTGCCATGGCGGCATCCAGTGCTCGCGCTGCCAACACTTTGCCGATCGCTTGGGTTGTCATACAGGTTCTGTTTTCAACAGCGTGTAGCAGTGTTGACCTCTTATAGTTTCCCACACACTTCGCGATGGTAATTTTTTGCCTAACATAGCGTACCGAGCTCAATGCTAGTATGATTTTTTTTTATGCATAGGACAGTTTCATATCTTTTACACAAGATTTCACCGACCCTCGCATCTTGCTGTTAATGTTTATTTATAATAACACATGTGTGTGTTAACGTAACCCTTGGCTATGTATGACTTGTTAACATTGCTATTATATATAACTTTTTTTTTAAATTCTGTCTGGTTGTTAAGGGTTACCCATGTTATCGATAACTCGAGCTGCCAACCCTTGTGTAGGGCAGATGATGAGTGTTCATATTATCATATAAGTATTTTTTTACAGTGACCACGAATATGCGCATCATGCATGTATCATATTTGTATATATCTTGCTTTTTGCATATCGCAGTTTGTTATAAGTTATCCATGCTTAATGTTATTTACGTATACAATTTCACATTTATTTATCCAGTCCGGAAGTTATCGGTCGGTTAAGGGATGCTAGCTGTCGCTAAGGGGGGATCAAGTTGGTAGACACTTACTCTATCACGNATAACTCGAGCTGCCAACCCTTGTGTAGGGCAGATGATGAGTGTTCATATTATCATATAAGTATTTTTTTACAGTCACCACGAATATGCGCATCATGCATGTATCACATTTGTATATATCTTGCTTTTTGCATATCGCAGTTTGTTATAAGTTATCCATGCTTAATGTTATTTACGTATACAATTTCACATTTATTTATCCAGTCCGGAAGTTATCGGTCGGTTAAGGGAGGCTAGCTGTCGCTAAGGGGGGATCAAGTTGGTAGACACTTACTCTATCACGTGACAAGGGGGGGGGGGGTTGTGATGTTACGAATTTGGTGGCTGTATCTTAAATGGTTCGGAAATTGCTACCAACTATGCTTATAAGTATGCATAGAACATAAATGACACTGCGATCATTTTCGTTGTCGGGGATGATGTCTATGTTACGAATTTGGTGTATGTATTTTAAACGGTTTGGAAATTACGACCAACTATGGTTTNGTCGGGGATGATGTCTATGTTACGAATTTGGTGTATGTATTTTAAACGGTTTGGAAATTACGACCAACTATGGTTATAAGTTCCCTTAGGGCATAAATGACCCTGCGATCATTTTAGCTGTCGGGGGCGATGTCTATGTTACGAATTTGGTGTCTGTATTTTAAACGGTTTGGAAATTACGACCAACTATGGTTTTAAGTTCCTTTAGGGCATAAATGACCCTGCGATCATTTTCGCTGTCAGGGGGCGATGTTTATGTTATGAATTTGGTGACTGTATCTTAAACGGATCGGAAATTATGTCAAACTATGCTTATAAGTATGCATAGGGTGCAAGAGCATGGAACAAGGCATTAGAATTCGGGAAGACTCGAAGAAAAACCCCTCACNTTATAAGTATGCATAGGGTGCAAGAGCATGGAACAAGGCATTAGAATTCGGGAAGACTCGAAGAAAAACCCCTCACTTGGAATGCAAGAGCATGCAGTAGGGGAACAAGATGGCCGTCGGTTCTGGCTGCCAAAATGGGCGCCGTCCTCTGAGAAAACAGGAATGCAAGAGCATTGAGTAGGAACGTCTGGTAGGAATGCGAGAGCATAAAGTAGGGACCACGGTTGACATCATTGGTCTGGATTGCAAGAACATGAAGTAGGACCATCTGGCGGGGAAGGAATGTATGAGCATGAAGTAGGGACATCCGGTAGGAATGCAAGAGCATGAAGTATCTACATCTGGTAGGAAGGAATGTAAGAGCATGAACTTCCAGGGCGTTAGGTGAAAGGATGCCAGAAGGAATATGAGAAAACCAAATTGGAATGATAGAGCATGATGAGAGGTTGCATGACGAGGGGCAATGAACACCAACATTCTTCAGCCACGATGGATGGGGCTGGTTTGTCAGTGACGAGACCCTTTNCATGACGAGGGGCAATGAACACCAACATTCTTCAGCCACGATGGATGGGGCTGGTTTGTCAGTGACGAGACCCTTTAGAAAGCATCGTGTAGCCAATCAGTGACGAGACAATTTCGAGAGCCTCGCGTAGCTAATCGGAGTCGAGACCCTTTCGAGAGCCTCGCGTAGCATGTTATGCTAATCTCTCATTTGCCCAAAAAGGAGTCACTTAGCTCAATTGTGGAGTCATGAGGAATCTCAGCCGGATTGTGCATGACATATTTTTTTGAGCGAAATTCGGGACATTTTCTGGCAAATTTTGCCGTTTTCACCGGTGCTGGCTGCCAAAATGGCCTCCGTAGAAGGGGTAAAAAGGAGGAAATAACGTCATCCAAGATGGCCGACGCCAGTCCCTTGTCCCGCACCCGGCGCCCCTGTTTTACAATTGTCTATTTCTAACTACTTTTAATGACTTCGCTTTTGACGAGGCGTTAATCCATACCTACCTACACTACGCGCAGGATATCTGGAAGCTTGGGTCACGTCACAAGACTACGAAAGGCAAAGTCGAGGGGTCGAAGGCGGCTAAACGCTATCTACGTACAGTATTATACATGAGTTACAAGGCATTTATCCTTCAGCTCACCAGCTGCGTGCTGCTTATGGCTCGCTGACCTTGTTCAAAGACACTTCCAATGGTCGCCAAGCTTTCAGATATCCTGCGCGTAAGGTACCTACAGTGACTATTCTGTGCCGATGTCTGAGGGTAACGAACTGCCAAGGGCGATGCTCGGGAGGGACAGACGGGGCAGGCGGTCCCGCCAGGCATTTCTCGACTCCGGAGAGCCGACGATCCGTCCATCGATGATAATCGATAACCTGCCAGGGTCGCTGGGCGAAATGTCACGGGCGGAGGTGGCGCTGGCAGCTCCCGGCGGTTAAATGCGGCACGGCGACGGCCAGCAGCTCTGCAAGGCGCTCGCAGCCAGGGTTGCCGGTGTCACCAACGAAGCCCTCGGCCGGCTCGGTGTAGGGGATTTCACAACAGCAGGCTCACAAAACGTAGGGACACTTGAAACGAAAACTTTCCGAACTCATTTATTTATGTTAAGAGCAGGAACATGTGTTCTATTCTTACAGAATGTCTTCTCGCGGGCTCGACATATGGACGTGTTTTGCCATCTTGTGTTAACTTATGGTCAGCAAAAAATAGTCATATGTTTGATGTGGGGATATTTNATATGGACGTGTTTTGCCATCTTGTGTTAACTTATGGTCAGCAAAAAATAGTCATATGTTTGATGTGGGGATATTTGCTGCAAAACACATGGCAACACTGTGTGCATTATGTAGCAATAAACTCTGTGATTTAGCTGATCATTGTTAAGATTAGAAAATTAGACGGGCACTATCACATGCAGATGATTTCTGATTAAACACTGAAATATATTAAGAGTTTGTAAAATTTCCTGTTATTTGACATTACTGAAATATTGATCGACAATGAAATAAATAACTTTCTTGGAAAATATTTTTTTTTATTTTACATAGCTAAACAGAAGAACGTTGAACACAAATTTACATTCTGTTATAGCTGAAGCAAATATTCATGACATACGTGTTATCTTGTCCCTTTTCTCTCATTCTCACTATAGAAAACTTCGAATCATCATTTGATTTGGAATGCACTGTATACATTGTCGTACTGTGTAAGCGCGTAGAAGTGCTGCATACGTGACACAAATAATCTCAAGCCTGCAATTGGACGAGGAAGTAAGAAAGCGAAGCCTGGACGGCATTCTCTCTGCCGTTACCTTAGTAATGATATGGTATCGGGAAACATTTCTACATGTCTACAACGCAACAGCGGATGCTGAGTTGGCCATACACTGAAGAAGCATGTCCTAAAGAGCGTAACAGCATCCAAAGTTTTTTTTAGATTAAAAAAAAAATTCACTTTTTTTTGGTATAACAAAAATAGTTTGATAAAAATGCAAAAAAAATATAACTTAATTTTAAATGGAACAACGGAGAATTTAAATGTATAATCTGTGCCGAACTCATTTTTATAGACAATAAATCACATTTTTAGCTATGTCTGAAAACTATTTTTGAGGTCTCTAGAAAACATAAAAATTATTCTTAGAAATGTATTATGTGGTTTTCTTTTGGCTTCTTTTAAAGTTTTAAGATACAATCCGAAGTTACATGTAAACATGAAAGTCAAGACTGGGCTGTGTCTCAATCCACCCGGACCGGACACTCTCTCGTGCTCTCGCGTCTACGTCACAATTATGTCTCTAACCGCCTCAACTGCTCCGAAATAGGATATTTGCTGCTTTCTCTCGTGCTCTCTGGTATTTGTCAGATTACTGCAGACAGCCGTTGGGTTCAATGTTAAATATTTCAATGTAAGTACTTATTAAAACGGTAATTTGTTCGAATTGGTGATAGTACGTAGCATGCATGGTGTTTTTATACTTTGTGTTTTTTTGTATGCCATAAGAGCACTTGACAGTAAATTAATCTCACCTGTAAACAACTTCTTAAAATTCGAAATAAAGCAGCTAGTAGTTAACAACCGTTGTTTTAAGTGTCCAAGCACATCTTGCTACGTATAATAAGCGCCGTTAAAACATTTACGTGGTTTTTTATGCCCTGACTACCAAACAGAGAATGTATCGTCCTGAATCGAGAAATNGCGCCGTTAAAACATTTACGTGGTTTTTTATGCCCTGACTACCAAACAGAGAATGTATCGTCCTGAATCGAGAAAGAAAGAGAGGTAGAGCGCATTAAAAGCAGGCTCGTTGAGTAAGGCAAAGAGCGCTCTTTGAGACACGGCCTTAGATTCAGTTCCTCTCTTTGTAGTGACCTGCGTATGCCAGAGGTCGCAGGCAGCAATGTGCATGGCAGAAACACGCGAGTCGGGAGCTGAGTTAGGCCTGATACGATATAAGTCTTTTGGAAGAAGTATAATTTACTTCCTTGCATCCAACAGTCCATAAGGACAATAAATAAGGAAATTATTTTAAATGCTATTACATAAACCATATGCGATTTAAGTTGTGCATGAGAGGAGATTGCAATTATTTTATAATACAAATATTTTACTACAGTTTATTTATTTTGTTACTTTGTTTCTACGTAAAACGAAAGAAAACATTTCTACTAGTTTTTAAAATGTACTTAATAACTTTGTACCTAAGTTTATAAATCTTTATAAAAGTTTATACAAATATTTCCTACATAAAAAAGTTAATTATTTTAATCGACCTGTTTGACAAAGATTTCTTCCTATTCTTCCCCTTTTTTCACAATGTGCTTTTTCTAAATCATACAAGAGAGAAATAAACTTAAATCGTGATTGTGAAAAACGAAAGTATTTATGTTAAGTAAATAGCCCTTAAAAATATATTTTAGCAAAGTATTACATGCAGTGTAATAACATATATACATCTTTATATCATACAACATAAACTTTATTATTCAGACAAGTTTCCTGTATTTACTGTATTGATGCTATCTTGACTGCAGTGATGTAAGAAAATCCACTCAGCCCTTGCCTTAAGCATCTCAAAAACTTGGAAGTATTCAGGGCTTTTGGGGCATTGGGGCACTGAGATAAGGGAGTGGTGGGGGCGACACTGATACGCTAATCAAATGCTTCATCGCCTCTGCGTGCAAGGCAATGAACTGGCGCACAGTCTTACGATCGTGTTGTGGACATCCACGAGATTTTAAGAGTGCCGCTATAGTTTTGTGCCATTAATAATAAACGTGAAACATAAACCTAACACAAAGTATAAGGAATCGGACTTAAATTCGAGCCTGAATCCAAAATGGGGAGCAAAAAGGGAGCAACGAAGTTCTACTGGACCAGGTTCTGCGGTAGAGACGACTAGCTGAACACAATACGTGCGCGGCTATTAATCTCAAGGTAACGGACAACGCAGAGAGAACAGGATCGAGCAAGCATTAACGCGACACTTTATTGACAACTCGTTCACAGTTAACATGCACAAGGCTTCATTTGGAGAGTACCGAAGAGGTAATTTTGCTGTAAGAAATATGTTCATCACAATAGTGCAGAATCCTAAAGTGTTTATATCATCTGCCACTTCACATCTAAGGTGAACAGTATACAAGATGAGAATTCGTTATGTCGTATAATCGAATCAGTCTATCTAGAAAAGGAACACAAATCAGTCAGACGAAGCGTACGGGCAAATGATCTCGTGAATCAACAGAACATGTAGAGTTCAAATATATTTTATTATTCTTAAGAGTCGCTATATGTGTCAACATGTATCGTGAATCGACCATACGGTAAAATAAATAAATAAAATAAAACAGTACCAAACATACATTAAAGTGTGACAACTGTTAGCGTAATGTATCTAGAAAGCTATTTTTGCATACATGGAAATTGCTGTATTGTTACGCAAACAAGAAATAAATAATTTAAACACATTTTATAAAAAATGCTTAGGTACATATTTATTATCCAATAAAGTGCCGATGTTGATCTATGATGTAAGCAATACAAGTTATTGTAAGAAGTCAACCTGCGGTTAACAGGTACATGGGTGAACAAATGAGTAAATAAATAAAAGGAGGGTACCACACCTATTAAAATGACCCTGTAACACCGAAAAGTATAAATTATGCGACAATAGGAGAACAACAACCCTAAAAGGTCATCTGAGATGTTTGAGAGTAGACAAGTGAACTAAAACTATTCAAAACAACCTAGAAGATTCTGGAAGTATAACCATTAAAAAATTAAATCAGCGGATCATATACAAACACGTCGGGAGTGAACTGGTCGGTCACAAAGACTGCTGCTAATGAAAAAGTGAACGCAGCTACAGCTTTCAGAGTAAAATCAAGTCTTGCCTATTGAAATGAAGTGGTGACATTTTGCGGTCACCATTCCCAGGTAAAAGAAGGCCAGCCTGTTGGTATCGAAGTCGTACAGCTTCAGTAAAAAAGATGCGATTTTATAAAAAAAAAATGTTGGCATAGTTGGCTGGGGGGTCCTGTCCATGAATATCACTGTAAAATGTTTCACGCGCATTCGACTGTTCGAGACTTATTTCAGTTCGGTATTTTTGTGAACGAAACCAGACAATACGAGTGTTTTCAAAATGATTTCACNCTGTTCGAGACTTATTTCAGTTCGGTATTTTTGTGAACGAAACCAGACAATACGAGTGTTTTCAAAATGATTTCATGGTGCACAAATTCCTGTACACGACGTTTTAAGTAGTATTCGCGTTGAGAGCAGGTATTTCATTTTAATTATCAGCCAACAAAAAAGTAAATGCACTGCTTTAAAGTATTATATAAGGGGCTGCAGACGCCATACAAGTCCAGAGCCTTGAGCAGAAATGATGAGGTATTTGAAGCGCGCGTGCTTCAAAGCGTGAAGCACGCGAAATATTGCTAGAAGCTGGGGCGCCACGACAAGGAAGAGAATGTATGCACCAGCCGAGAGGCGAGTAAATATTAACAACGGAGGCGCCCGCCCGCGCTAGGGGCAGCACCGCCGACAGCGGGGAGAGAGAAGGGCTCTTGGGGGACTGGAAAATACAGCAACCCCTTGCGGAGGGTTTTACAGCTGGGGAAGACGCCGTGGCGCTTGATGAAGGCGCCGACATGGGGTAGTAAACCCAGGGGTTTACAAGCACCAGCATCCCGGGAGGGAGAGGGGAGGAGAAAGATTAAGAAGAATGGCATTTCTGAGGCTTGGCACGCGGCTAGGAGACGCCGCCGTGCGCACTGCGAGAGATGCGGGGCTAGTAACAACACTTCATTACATCTCCGCAGCTTCTGCTCATGCGCACTACCGTCTACTAAGTCACTTATGAACTGGCAGGCAGCATACTACGACTTGCACGCCGCCAACAGCTTTGTAGTTGTCCAATGTGCCCGGTGTCAATACGNAACTGGCAGGCAGCATACTACGACTTGCACGCCGCCAACAGCTTTGTAGTTGTCCAATGTGCCCGGTGTCAATACGTCACGCTTATATCTCGTTACGTTCTGAATTAAACTTCACTACCCCCATCGCCAATGATGGTAATAAAACACGAGCCATGATAAAACACACAGTAAAAGAGAAAATATTCTCCTAAGGACCTTTCCATTGTTCCACGGTGTTCCCGTATTCCCTCTCCTCGTCCTTCTGGATCTTAGCAACATTCCTCCTTCAGGTCACGATCCCTCATCATTAAAGATATATCAGCTCTCTCTGTTGCCCTCGGTCGTCTACACTTACTTTTNCCTTCAGGTCACGATCCCTCATCATTAAAGATATATCAGCTCTCTCTGTTGCCCTCGGTCGTCTACACTTACTTTTTAGCCTACTTTCCGAAGGAAAGAAAGGCTTATGAGATCACTTTCCTGCCTGTGTGTGTGTATGTGTGTATGTATGTGTAACTGTGTGTGTGTGTGTGTGTCTGTGCTCGTGTGTCTCCCTTTCAATTCTTGAACGCGTGAACCGAACGGTACACATATAGTACTAAGTAAGGACACCTGACATTTATATCTCTTTTGTCCACCATTTTGTAAAATAGTATTACACAGAAAATTAAAATCACACGATATCTCCGAAAAACACCCGATTTACACCAAATTTGGCAAGCAAGTAGCAGTATAGGAGGCCATGTTAACTGATCAATTTTGAAAGGGTCAGACGAACATATTTTCAAAATGGCAGCCATATAAACATTTAAGCTAAAAATTTCTTATCTACGAAACTGCAAAAAAAAAAACTTAAATTTGTATGCTGACTGTAACAGTTATATCCATAAAAATTTTCTATGCAAAGACTTATTTCTCTGCCATTTTGTTAGATATCCAGACATGAAATAATACCATTTTTTTTTACGTAACTCGGGAAACAATAAACAGATTTCTTTTAAATTTAGCGAAGAAGTTGTACTGTTTCAAGCCATATTAATTTATATGTTTTAGGTGTGTAAGTCTTTTATTTTCTCAATGGCGCATATAAAAACATTTTAGCTTTGTGTGCTACATCTACGAAACTATGAACAGATTTAAATTTAACTTTGTACATTTTATCCATGACAATCATGAAATGTGGTAATACAAAACCTGTTTTCCTCCATTTATGAAAATAGTCACATTAACAATGGAGGTTTTATGCCATATCTCGAGGATCAATAAAACGATCCATACCAAAATTTCACGCAAGTATTGCTACAGCAAGACATGTAAATTAACATGCGTTATGTGTAGCAGGCATGTTTTAATTGGGTTTATATAAATTATTCTATTACATTGTTATATCTATGAAATATTCAACAAAATTCAAGCAAATTGTGTATGCGAACAGTATTAATTAGTAGCATCATTTATGCATACAGAGATCCTCTTTTGCAAAGTAGTGTCATGTAAGTAAAGTGAATATTTTGCCATATTTCTGGAATAAATCAACTAATTTCCACAAAATGTTGCACATCTACAGAAGGCCATGTAAAGATACATGACTTAAATGGGGTCACACACTGATTTTTAAAATGGCGGACATATAAATATTTTGATATATTTGGCATATCTATTTAACAATTTAACCAAATTCAACCAAACTTATTATGCTGACAGTTCCTATTAGACGCATAGTATAAAGAAAAATTTTAGGCTATTTTGTAAGATAGCGCCGATTAAGAAAATAAAGTTTTTATGCCTTATCTCGGGTACCAATTAACCTATTTCCATCAACTTTTTTTTACACAAGTCGCATTATGGCAGGCCATGTAAACTTATATGTTTTTAGTGGCTCAGACACTAATTTTCAAAATGATGCCCGTGTAAATATTTTAGGTTAGTGAACCATATCACCTAAAACATTAGACTGATTACATCCGAAGTTGATGCTCCGAGTCCTACCTTCGCGAAGCAATCGATTCCAAGCTAGCTTAATTTTACAAGTTTTCCTGAATTCAAATCCCGGGTATAGTTTCGTCATCGGTGCTGATACGAACAGGAAGTGTGGAGGTCTGTGGCACGATCTTCATTGAACTGACACATGAACAGGTAAACAAACCTCCAGTACTTTTGGCAACAGGGTCATGTTCGAGACCGGGTGAGGTAGCCACAATGATCGAGGTCAGGTAATGTGGGCGGCCAAATTCGAGGTCGGGTGATGTGGATGACCACATGTGCCACGAAACAAAACTTATTTAAGTAGTCTTGACTTCAAGTTGTATTAGTATGTCGTAATGCGCTGTGGGAGTAAGACCAAGAGAGGACGCGGTCTGGTGAATACGCTGATCAACAACTTTCCTTTCGAGTCACATTCCAGACTACACATATTGCGGGCCCAACATGCGACCAGCACGAATATTGAAGTGCGGCGACGTCCCTGTCGATTCACTGAACGAGGCATGCAAGGAACACGACATTGCCTACGTGAACAGTAGCCAGTTGGACGATGCGCATGCCGCCGACACCGTTCTCAAATGAAAAGCCAAGTCGATAGCCAGATCGTCCAAGTCCGAACTCGGCGAAAGTCTAGCTGCATGGATGTGTCCAAGATTATGAAAACTAAAGTCAAGAGGGGAATAGGTTTACAGTTTGGAAGGAAGGAAATAACCAGGAAGACACACAGGAAACCTCGCAAAGTAGAAGTAGGAAAGCAAGGAGGCATCTTGCCCTTCATCCTGCCAGTGCTCGGCATCCTCGGCAGCCATATCGGTAGCGCAAGTGGTATAGCGAGGGCAGTGAACACCACCGAGGATGAAAAACAGTTGATCGAAGTACATGGTGTATGAAACTTATAATGCAGGTTGTTGGACAAATTTTGGATGAAGTATAAAGATGTTATAGTAAGATAAAGGGTCCACAGTTCGAATACCAATCCGAGTTTTGGATCATTTTTAACGAACTTTCTACATGATTTTCGGTCTGTTTTCGTGCTTATACGTACCTGAAATAAACAATTATACATTCTCAAAAGTTGAGGTACAGTGTATGGACCTGAGTTCGAGTCCCGGAAATATAAAAAATATGACTTTTCTGTCGTACTTAGAAAAAAATGTGATTTTTCCCACTGTTCGGTGAATATTATAGAAATTTATATTAAAGCCGAAATGGAAGATTTAGCCATCGGATATAGGAATCAGAGTGGGATAATAGGATTGCAAATCGATTGATGACCCGAGCATTTGAAGCCTTTTAGCGATGTTCTTAAATTAATTTTTCACTGTTTAATATTTATGTGCAACTGATACAAAGTTTTAAGCAATTTACAAAGGTGATGCAAGGCTTAGAGCCCTGAGTTCAAAGCCTGAAATAATAAATATATTAATTTTCTCGTGGACTTAGAAATNCCTACGCAGCTTATACAAAGTTTTAAGCAATTTACAAAATCCTAAAAAAAATATTAATTTTCTCGTGGACTTACAAACAAATCCGGCAATTTTTCCGAGTGATGGGAGAATATATATATATATATATATATATATATATATATATATATAGAGAGAGAGAGAGAGAGAGAGAGAGAGAAAGATAAAGAGAGAGAGAGTGCTGATGCAAGTTAATACCTTATATGATGTTCAGGCATCGAGAAGTTAACATCGATTTGGAAGCATTCTCTCGCTATACAGTGAATATGAATTGTGAATACGAAGGTCTGACTTTGACCTCATCGAACATTGAGCAGCGACCCGCATCGTCGCTGTCTGATTGCCGACTGTGTTGATTCTGCGATCGAGTTTTTACCTTCGGTGAAAAGGCTCGTCAACATGAAGGAATCACCTGTACGAAGAGTTCTTTTCGCATGATAACGAATTACGACAATAGGTACATGCAGTTTATGCAAGATGGTACATCTAGGAACCACATCAATAACTGTAACGATTCGTCTTTTGAGAGCCAGCAAGTGATGCCATCCATACCCCCTGCTACATCGGTGGCTGCTGATTCCACAGACGATTAGGACGAGACAGTTAATGATAGAATGAGTGACCTGCATCGTACAGAAGAGTCAGTTTGCGCAGAATGTACACTTACAAGACTTTCGTATGAAGTCGACTAACTTCAAAATAAACGGCCGTCGGCTCTAAACATTGATGAGCAAGCAACTCTTTCTACAAAGAAAAGCAAATTTAATATTGAGGATGACACAGGAAGTGAAGACGATCATGAAGACAGCATAGATGAAAATGAACGTGAAAACAGTGATAATGCTGAAGATGATAATGGCGGTTTTCTCGATGCACTGACACACCCCTCCAACACATTTGCTGCAATGAGTGACACGAAGAAGGAAGAAGACGCCGACATTCTGGCTACCTATTTCCTGATGACCCAAATGAACATGTTGATAGACTCAGATATTTGGTTGACCTTCAAAAATGTGGGTATTTCTCACACATTGTTGAAATATCGTCAATAATTAGTAAACTGAAGTAATGGGAATATAACGCATGATGTGATGAACTTTTTTTGTTTTTTTTTTTGTTTCATATCCTCTAATTTCTTACGCCTTTAAAGTGGTGCTATGGGCACTTGACTAATAATGGTAAGATCTGCATATAGAATATAATAGAGACTTTACATGCGAAAATGCATGAATAGTTGACTGCATACAAAACATTAATTCTGTCGACATGTACAAATATTGGAGACAGTTGGTGAACCATTTTTTAAAATATGTATGGATATAGACAGACGAGAAACCCATGTATTGAAAATGGATTGATGAATGATGGAAACATTGTGAAATATTGATGGAAAGATAGTGAAAGGTTACGAAAGATTGATGGAAAGATCAAAATATTGTGGAGTATATGGAGTATGTAGGGCGATTGTGGAGCAGAATGATAGAAAAATTGCGAGATTGATCGAAATATTGCGAAAGATTGATGGTAATATTGAAAGATTGATGGACAGATTGCGAAAGAGTGATGGAAAGATTGCGAAATATTGATGGAACGATTGCGAAAGATTGATGGAACGATTGCGAAAAATTGACGGAAGATTGCTAAAGATTGATGGTGCTAAAAATTGATGGTAAGATTGCTGAGGAGGAGGGAGCACTGTGAAAGAATGATGGAAAGATTGGAAGATTAATGGATTGTTCCAAATACCGATAGAATGATTGGACGATTGACGGATTGATGTTCAAGAAGACCATGGGATATAAAGAATGTTTATCACACTCATACATTCCCAGTCTCAAGGGACTAGCACTATTGGTATTTATTTTAATGCCAAATATGTCTATTAAAGTATTTTTAGAAACCGATCTATAAACATGGCTTGGGCAGGTGGTTGCTACTTGTATGAAGGGTTTGGTTTAGTCACATTTACATACATTTAAAAAATCTGAGTAGTATACTTATACCTACAAAACAGTCGAGGCAGTGAATAATTTGCAGATTCTGGCATTGTGTATTAATCAGTCTTCAAGACAGTGGGCTGGAAATGTAGTAATTTAATGAAATACTTTTGCATGTTTCCGCAATAGCCTATGTATAATTTCGGTACAATAAATATAAAAAATAAATAATTTATAATTGGAAATATTTTTTTGAAATTAAATAATTAATACAGAATTTACGATTTAACATATCCTATGCATATAAAACCAATAATGGCTACCAAAAATAAACATATATGCTTGAAGAACTAGTGAGCGTAACTGCCGAACACCTTCGGTACGTTCGACAATCCTAAGTCGGCAACTTCCGAGTACCCTCTGAGTCGAGCCTAAGATTGCCGAGCTCGTCCGAGTCTAGCCGAAGACCGCCAGCCGCCCAGCTCCCATTTAAAATACATTGCAACAGAGTCCCCATAATCATACTACTTATGCCAATGTAAGTGGGCGTGAAGGGACAGTAGCAGAATTGTAGAAATATTATTCAACCCCTCCTTTTCCCAACACACACAAATCCCCAAACAGACTTATGGGCAAGATGTTCAATCAGATCTGTTATCTGGCACTTCTCTCTACAGTATGTGATTTAACATCTTGCACATTCAGATTTAATTGTTGGGGACTTGTCTGTGTTTGTGTGAGGGGAATTGAAATGTTCCTATAGTGCTGCTACCATTCCCTCAAGTTCAATCCTCAGTTTTTCCTGCTTTTTCTCAATTAATAATTATTGAAAATGCTTTCCCCACAGCTCCTTAGAAACCACCTGCAACTCTGGCGCAGGGTTGTTAACTCTTCTCAACTTCCTAATCAATTTTCATGCTTCTGCCAATCTTATGTATCCTATTGAATGCTCTATTCCTCTCCGTTAATTTTTTACATGGGTTATCTTAAAATGTTTTACTTTATTTATTTACGACCATCTTACATGTTCTATACATCTCTAAATCTTCACTCCTCTTTTGAGTTTAACCATGGCTGATATATTTCTTCTACTCCTTCACATTTATGAATGACCTTCCATTCTATAATTTCCCTTCTTCCTTTTACTTCTTCTAAAGCCTATTCGGCCACCTCTGCAACTGAATGCTTCAAAAATTCGTACAACCATTTACCACTCCAAAGCTCAATTATTTCTCTCAGCATTCTTTTGGATCTTGATGATAAAAATATTTTATACCCACTATCTGCAACAAGTTCACCATGTTCACCAGTGTTTATAACGGTGGTTTGACTATCCCAATAAAACAAAACAACGCAAAACCGACAAAATAGGAAAAATCAAATTCTCGTTTACAGGTACATATAAAACAAATATCTCAGTGTAAACTACGCGTTTGGAAACCCACCGAAACATATAACGGTTTTAAAATTTCCAAATACCCTGTTATAGAGTGCAGGAACGAAGTCTAATAAACACGGGAAAAATAACATCTATATAAACAAAAAATTGTTCGCCAAAAAAACTTAACAAAACCCATATAACAACAAATGTAAGGGCCGAATAATCATGATCCAGTCCGAAAACAGAGAGCACGAAACGAAGAAGACAACGCCGGTTCAGGAAACAGCAATAAAAGTAATCGGGAACTTAGTTCTCTTCCCCACTTCAGGTGACAATAAACAGTTCCCCAGAAAACCAACATCGATGGTTCCGTAAAGCATAAACAACTTCTCAAATCCGGTTGGAATGAAGCTTGGATTTGTAAGTACTCAATCTGTAACGTTCATTTAAGATACCTTGTTAAACATTCAGTTGTGGCAAGCAAAATTATATAATAATTGAGTGTACTGTCTAACGCTAAATATGACGGACTCAGTTCACTATTTACGGGCATGAAATCTGTAGGAATAAATGAATACACTTTTCAAATATTGATTTCTTTACTGATGACTGTAAAAAAAGTATTTGAGTGTTGGAAAACTCACTAAACTGAACGTCCTAAGCACAAAGTCGGCTTTCAAAAGAAATCTAAACTGCACTAGCGGCAAAAACTTCCGTCATATTATCAAAGATTGTGGCCATATCTTCTCTTTTTCTCTGGCGACGAATTTATGTTCAGCGTAATAACTTGTAATGGATATGATGTCACGCGTCTCAGATAAAATTATTAAAACATGGCAATTCAGGCCCCGTCATGCGTTCTGGGCGACCACTGGGGACGCAGATAGGAGACAAAAGAGTACCACTGGAAGGGGAAGAAATGTTATTATACCAGTAAGACGAGGATGAGCTCCGAAGCCAGCGTTCTCACAAGGGAAAAGTAAAAAAGCGAGATATGCCTGAAAACCTTCTCAGAGGCGTCTGTCTTACCCTGGAAACCACCTCTGTTCTCCTTATTACTAGCGGAAATGGCATATGAGAGAAAAGCAACGTTAAGAGAACCAGAAATAAAGATTTTTCAAAAACTACAATTAGCAGATATAAAAATAATTGGAACTCGATGTATGACTAAACGTGGCGATATAAATAAAGTCGTAACAAAGGAAAATTGACATGTATCTAGAAAATGATATATGGTTTTTGAAGGAGTTTAGCAATGGGGGTGAGTAATTGTATGAAAATTATTATGAAGACTCGCCATGGTTTGTTGTATATCTCAGAAAACCCAAAATTACATTAAAAAATTCATAACCCGAAAACAAATTAACTATAGTCCACTCACGGTCACTTCCAAAATTTCTGAAGCCCTGCTCAAGTTATACTTGCAGGATATTCCCCCGCCTTATGTAAACAAAGCTTAACCGAGTTCAGAAAATTACACTATAGAGAGAACACACCGCATTCGTGCGCACTAAGTGTAATAATATTTTGCATAAAAACTATTTCTTACTAGGCGTTACCAACAACTTTATTTGCTCACTGTTGTATTAGCATTAATTATAAATGAAATATTGTAATCCACAAATAAAATAGGAATAAAAGTTCAGTTTAATAAAAAATATGGTACTTTTATGTTAACATTACTACAAAACGGTTTTGATATATTACATATTTAGGAAACAATTAAATACGTCATACGTGGGGTGATTTTTCAAAGGTTTTATTCAAAAAGCGCGAAGGAACAGCGAATAAACTAACTATCTGTCTGAAGAAAGGTACAGATACTAGTTCCTGAAACGACGCTACTGATTCGTCATACAAAATCTGCTATGTTCGTCAGTATTGCCTTCGTTGTGTGGCCCAGATTTGTATATACAAGCATAAGCACACACATGCCAGCCTCTGCCACTGTGTTCGTCAGTATTGCCTTCGTTGTGTGGCCCAGATTTGTGTATACAAGCATAAGCACACACATGCCAGCCTCTGCCACTGTGTTCGTCAGTATTGCCTTCGTTGTGTGGCCCAGATTTGTGTATACAAGCATAAGCACACACATGCCAGCCTTTGTCACTGCGTTCGCCTGTATTGTCTTCTTTGTGTCGTCCATGGTCATGTGCATAAATCTGTGTGAACTGTCTTCGTCATTCGTTTCATATAATTCCTACTATTTATCCTTTTTTTCAGTGCTTCTGTGAAGCTATTCACGTGTAGCTGCATACTTACTAGCAGCAGAAAATTTTGGCTTGTCGGTATTTTATGTCATATTTGCGGTTTTCTGTGGCACATAACATAACTCTGCAACGGCGTATGTCTGTATAATAATTCTTCGTTAAAGCATTAAAAAAAACTTTTCCAATGACTATAAGGTACGGAAAGAAACCTGGAGGATAAGGCAGTGGAATTCGTATGGCCACAAAGCTCCGACAAACGCTGGTCCACCTGCGCAAGCCGGAAAACAAGATCGGCTGAGGCTGCGCTCCGGAACGTAACAAGAAGTCTGTTGGCTCCGTTCCAACGCAGTATATGGGATGCGATCGACACATTAATGAAAGGAATAACGGATGCATTGTTAAATACACGTAAAAAAAAACCTCTTAATAGCCGTCGTTCAGGAAATTAAATTTCGAAGCTGCGAGCGAGTTCCGTTACTTACACTACGCGGAATTAATTCTAACAAATGTAACGCGTACGGGAACAATTTAAATTATTTCCTTGGCGGATTGTCGCTTGAATCAGGTTTATGTCGGCCTCGAATGATCACAGAAAAGAAAACCCCAGAACTAGGAAAAGTTTCACAGTAATTTTTCAGATGGCAGACAGTTAAACAATAAGTCTGTTACGCTTGGTCCTGTCAACAGTTGCATGCCTGAATGCACTGAGCTGGAGCGTCAATAAAACGAAACATCTGAACTCATTTGCCGAAGAAACGGCGGAGCAAATACAAGCCCTATAAAAATCAAGAAGTCAACTCANACGAAACATCTGAACTCATTTGCCGAAGAAACGGCGGAGCAAATACAAGCCCTATAAAAATCAAGAAGTCAACTCAGAATACATAGAACACTGGTATTTAATTTCGGTTTTTCATAAGAACTTCTACTATTGAACGGTTTGTGAACTAAGACTTTTAATGCTATCAAATACTTCTGTTTCAANGTTTTTCATAAGAACTTCTACTATTGAACGGTTTGTGAACTAAGACTTTTAATGCTATCAAATACTTCTGTTTCAAGCGGGCCCGTAGTGGCTAGGTAGCTAAAGTTCCTACGTTACCATGTTATATGTTAGTGTTTATATTCACCCTTTGCGATTTGCATTGACATCTTAAAATAAAACTTGGTAACGTTTGTAGACCAATATAATTGACTATAGTTGGTTTGTAAGCAACAGAGAACAGCACAACAATACTAATAGCAACAAAGTATCATGCATGTACCTTCAATGATGTCCAAGTTTTAAAATACACGTTTAACACTTTGAGTGCGGTATGGATTTACTGACGATTAAACTGCAGGCAAGAAGTGAATTGCCTATATTCACAACTGCAAGACCAAAAGTTTTTTTTTTTTTTAGTATGTTTATTACCATATGAAACCGTGCTATTGGTTCACACAACATTGGAAACGCTTACTACACTGAACAAAGTTCATTATCGGCTTGATTTTTTGCCAATATAGTTCCGAGTTGACAATGTGCCAATCAAGTGTTATTTTATACCTAGAATAATATTCATTCTATCCCGTTAATTTGAGTAATTTACACGTTGAGTGCTGCTCACGTAATATTACGTTGTAGAGCACCTTACGAATACTGCTGGCGAAGTAATATTTCTTCGTCCGTCTCTTCGAAGAATGCGGATGACGTAATGTTGCTGGGAACTATATACAACTCAGTTTAATTCAGGCGACGTAAATTACGTCGGCAGCACTCAAAGCGTTAGAACATATGTTTGGTTGAACACGTGAAGCACAGAGCACATTTTCAATTGAAAGCGATCAATATAAAAAGGTGACGTTAGAAAATAAAAGATGTTAAACCAACATTCAGAGCTGTCCCATAATTTAAAATATGTCTATGAACGGAAAAACTCGATCCACGCGAATAATCTATACTGCGGGCTCAAACCTACGAATGCTCATATTGTACAGACACCACNCGGAAAAACTCGATCCACGCGAATAATCTATACTGCGGGCTCAAACCTACGAATGCTCATATTGTACAGACACCAATGTAACTATTTCAACAAGGCCCTAACATAAAACTCTCAGTACGAGCTTTTATTATTTTTTTTTTCATGGCTGGGGATTTCAATGGCTAAAATCGTGTGGCGACGACATAATAATACATTGGTGTGGCGTCGTGTAATCAACATATGAACAGGAAATTATGCGTGCAATTTATTTGAGCATGTTAATATACGCGTAAAGCTTTGTGCACGAGTTTGATTCCTACTTCGTATGTCGATTGGTTATTCCAATTCCGTACACCATTCGCAGAACCTGAACAAATTTTGCTCTGAACCAGAAAGAAACTGTTGAGCTTAATTTCGTCAGCATTAAAGTTGCCAAAAATAAACGTATTACATTTAGTCTTCACCAACCTTTGTATAAAACAGAAAACTGATTTTGGAACACAGCTAAACGACGAGAATTTTCAAGACAATATTTTTCAAATTGATGGTGATTTCAACATTTTATTTAGCTTTTAGAATGTTTTAGCACAAAGCGTTCGTTTTCAGCTCAAAATACTATATAGGGCTTGCGATAACAAACATTTAAAAAAGAGTTTTATTTTAAATGCAAAACATACACTGTCAGAAAAAGTGTCCGTAAAATTACGGAAAGTACCGGTTACAAATTATCCAGACATCTTCCTGAAATTACGGACTCTTCGTTATTTTCAATAACGTTCTCTCTGTAAATTTCACATAAATCTCCGTGGATGCACGAAACATCTTCATAAACTTGCAAGTTTGTTATTTTTAATCTGCTCTTTATAAAAGGGGGTATCAAAAAAAGTTTACCTTCGTTATGTGGGAATTTCACTGTGTATAAAAATGACTGTAAAAAAGTTTTAAAAATGTTGTCCAGTAGCGGGATTTGAATTCGNTCATCTACCACGCTTTTAAAACAAGAAATATTGTATATATGGGATACATGCAGAATGATGTATGTACACCTCTCAGTCATGTTAGAGTGCTTGCGAGTTTGTTATTTTATTTCAGCTTTACAAACAGGGATAAGAAAAAGAGTTTTTTTTTCGTAATGTATTTCACTGTGTATTACAGAGAAATTAAACAAAGTTTAAGTATTTTGTCCTGTAGTGGGATTGTAACACGAATGTAGAAATTAAAACTTAATATGGAACCACCCACATAGTAGTGGCTATCCACCTTATATCCCAATTACATCCACAATCTCTTAATATCCACAATGTCTATATCCTTGTGTAGATATTGGGCGGACATTTGGATATCTTTTGGCAGTATTTTGGATGTAACTTTACTATTCCTGGATGTCCCTGGATATCCAGAATGTCCGTGGGGACATCCATTAGATATTCTTTGGATGTCTGTGTGCTTGCTATATGGGCACTCACCTACCACATCTTTACACGAAGTACTGTATTTCGTAATTATGGATTTTACACGAAAGTGACGAACGCGCCTCTCTTAGTTTCAAGTTGTGTTAGAACGCTAGCTATTTTGTGTTATATGCGGTTAATGAAACAAGGTAACGAATAAATTGTTTTATTTTCGTTGTGTGCGTATTCAATTGTGTATGAAGAAGGTATTGTCATGTAGCGGAATTTGAAAAAGAATCCAAGAATTGGCACTCTATGAATGGTTCGCCACTCAACTACTTCTATTTTACACGATGTAGTATTGTGACGATGGGATTTTATACGCTTCAGGGATCATATGCATTGTTCGTGACTCAAAATCGAAGCCATAAGAATACTAAGAGCTTCCGTATTTTATATTTACGGAACTCATTTCCGTTATTCGTCATTACGGAGTGCCTTTCCGTAAAAAAAATTCTACATCTCCGTAAACATTTTCGTAAAATCTACAGAAATTTCTGAGAGTGTAGCTGCATGTCATCATCTTTCAGATTTTCTTGAAGCGGAATCCATGGTAAACCATATAAAAAGCCTGAAGGTCACATCTAACCATAAGAAAGCATTGTAACGGAAACGGAAAATATCATAAACAAGCTTCGCGTGTGTTCTGTATCCTCAGAATTTTAAGCGGTGACTTTAACACTTTTCAACGATCATATTTAGGTTTTAATAACAAAATTCATGAATGGGCAACAAAATACCGGCTTTCATTTCTGCCCTGAAAAAAAATTTACACTATCTTACAGTGAGACCTGCATGGCAACTATGGAGGCCCCTTAAATGTTTAATAAACGTGTACAACAGTAAGCGTACACTCATAACTTGAATCAGTGAGAATTGAGCCAAATCAGTGAAAACAGTGAGAATTGAGCAACTGATAATCAGTGCCAGATAACTTATTCAATATAGTGGTTGAATTTCACTTATTTATTTGTTATTTCCCACTGAATGTCAAAAATGTCACTGCTACAAATCACTTGTTCCCAGTTAATTTGCTTGATTCGTCGGTCAGCAGTAGCTTATCAACTGACTTTCAGTGAAAGATTTTTTTTCACTGTGTGATATCACTGATTCGGATTTAGAGTGTAGGCGGGCGACGGGAATATTAAAAAATAATTTCTAAAGCCACGCACGTGGCACCGAGAATTATTTAAGCCAAAGCAAAGTATTCGTGTAAATCTCTATTGAATTCGTCCACATTATTTTGTCTCCATAAAATTTTAATTTCTGATTTTTTTTCTTAGTCAATCTGGACTGCTGTTTTACAATTGTGTATGAAAGAAACAGTGTAACATATGAACTAGCCGGAAGCTTTTATATATATATATATATATATAAGAGAGAGAGACAAAATAATTTTCATATGCGAAACGCTGTCCATAGATGCAAATTTAACTATATATTTTTTATAGATAAAAAAATCAACATTACATTTTTCTCGAAAAGTTTTCTCCGAGACTACAAGTAAAACGAGAGACTAACACAATCTAAAACTCCATCCGTACGTAGGTAAAATATGTATATCCAAATATCTGGGGGAAAATTTCTCGCACTTTTATTGACAAACTATGTTGGGCTGAGCGGTAAGGTGACTTCTGCAACGCACGCGTTAAAGGCGAGGAAACTGTACTTTAACCACTTGTGCTGCTGTGTCCCAAGTCAGCGCGAAAATGTTATCAGCGTGTGCGCCGAAAAGTTTTAAGCAGCCACGGCTTTCCGTTTGATCCTTTTCCCCGGGAAGGTTCTGCCGAAGCTCGGATCAGTCCCGTCTGAAAAGATTTCGGCTGAAGAAGAAGAAACGGAAGGGGTTGACGTCGGGGAGGAGGTGAGAGGTAATCATCCACTCCTGCTGAAATCTGGAAAACACACACAGGAGCGTCCCTCTCGCTCGCCCGACGTCTCTCCTCCGGGTTATCTGACGCACGGGAAGGCGCGGCGGGCCCCAACTAGACGACCGGTCATGACGGCGCAGGCTCAGGAGAGAGAAAGAGAGAGAGATATATTTATAGGCAGAGAGAGAGAGAGAAGAGGAGGGATAAAGGATGGGGTGATTGAGCGGATCGACAATTCGCGAGCTGATGAGGCGGGCGGGGAAGCCGGCAAACCAGCCAGCCAATGAGATAAACGGCGACATTGCCACACACATCCGCGCGAGCACGGAACACATGCGAGCCCTCGCGAGCAAATCGCAAGCACGGCGGGCTGTCGAGAAGAAACGACGAGCCCTACGTTCGCAGGGCGATGCCACAAAGGGCGGACGTACGGCGAATAGAAGCTGGATGCTGCGATGGGTCTTGGGGTGATCGCGAGACCTTATTTTATCCGAGGCAAAATAGAATCCACTATTTATTCTTTCCTTTTTTATACACGAAAGGGGAATTGTGTCTCCTGATTCAGGTTTTCTTTTTCTTTATTTTTCTCACTACGAGCTCTAAATGAGTTTTACGTCAGCAATTCATTCAAAAAAAGGTCAATTATTTTACTTTTTGTTTATTTTAAATTGACATGAAATTTCAATTTTATTACAAAACGAAATACTTTACTTATGTTGTCATGAATAAAAAAATCAGAAAACACACGACTTAATTTAATTACAATAATATAAATAATTCAAAGATTATCGTAATTACAACTCACTTGCCATTAAATCTACGACTTCTGTCGATGTATGGCGCGCGAAGCATGTTCTCCAACATATAATCTTCTAGGTCAATCCCTCTGTCTGCCTAAAAAATTTATTCAGTATTTTAAAAAGGGCCCTGTTCATAAATTACACTTAACAAAGACTGGAATATGCGAAATATCTGGAGAACAAATAATGTGAATTGCAGCAACACACACAGAACATTTATAAAGGTACCGAGCGGAAACACACCGGAGTGAAATACATAAAATGGCGGCTGTACACATTTAGATGTATGATGACAAGGCTTTGGCGTTGACGGACAGAGATCAAAAAATGCAAACTGAAAATTCTGAAACGAGATTCCCGTGGAGAGTCGAAAGGAAGCTCAATACGATCCAGGTGAGGACGTTTGGCTGTAGGTATGTATGTCTGTCTCTCTCTCTCTCTCTCTCTCTCTCTCTCTACATATATATGTATATATATACGTATATATACATATAGGTTGTCCCAGACCTACCGTACCAGCCCTTTATCTCGAAAACTGTGCATTCGAGCTTTTTAGGGTAAAATGCTTTGTAGGCAAACGCTTAAGGAACGAAATGAATTGTGAACCCCGCATGGCCTAGAATCTGTGGTAAACTAAAGGAAACGAAGGTAAAATCAAAATTTAAAATGGGAAGGTATTACAAAATTTGTATCGTTGAATAGAACTCGCAAAACAGAACATTTTTTGTCTGGAAAGTCTTTTGGTATGGTCCGTCGATTCGATGATGTCAAAAATCTCCCTGGCGTAACGAGATGATGTGCGTAAAAATACCTTTTAAATGTTGAAGGCGTAGTGAGGAAAAAAAACGTTTGCTTACACTTCCAGTTTGAAATTAACACCATTTGTGCAATTTAACAGTACAAAAATTCATGATTTTTAAATTAGAAATAATGTTTTTGCTTTGAAATTATTACCAAAGAACACACTTGTTTGATTAAAGTTCACTGTAATAGGTGTTCGAAATGTTTTCCGCCCTGTTCTGAGTACATTCGTGCTCGTCTTCGTGCACTTTGGGTACTCCGAAGTATCTCTGCAGCTGACAGCGACCGGCATGCTACTCTAATTAGGTATTTCATTGCATCTCTCGTTATAAGACACTGTTGATACACAGTGTCTTTAATGAGTACTCCCCCCTCCCCCAAATTATTAAGGGGAGTTAAGTCTGGCGACCGTGGTGGCCAAGTCTCTTCCAATCCATCGACCAGGAAAACTCTGCTTTAAAGTACGCCTGGCCACCAACGAAAAATGGGCCGGGCATCCATCTTGTTGCAGCCACATTAACAACCGTGTTGCAAGTGTAACATATTCTAGTAACTCAGTCAGTGCGTATTGTAGAAATTCAGAGCACCGTTCATCATTTAATTTTTCATTAAAAAAAATAAGGTCCGATAATTAGATCATGGATGAGTCCACACCAGGTATTGAGGCACCAAATGTGCTGGTTGTCTTGCTGACGTAACCAATGAGGGTTTTCTGCTGACCAATATTAGTGAGAATTGTGGATATTTACATCCCCATTAGATTTGAAACTGGCCTCATCAGTAAACAGTACGATAGTCGAGAAGTTCAAAATTTGATTTAAAAACCAGTTGCAGAAGGAGATTCTTGTCTGGAAATCATATTCGCTTAATGCCTGATGGACATGAACGTGGTAGGGATGTAAACCACACTTGTGTAGGATTTTCCAGATGGTACTTTTGCTCATCCTGGAATCCCGTGCTATTATTCTTAGAGTAGAAAGATGTGGGTCCAAATTTTTGCAGCAAGAATAATATATGCCCCTCTATCATCTCTAACACGTCTTCTGACTTGATTATCACGATTGCGGGTCGGTCGCACCTGGCCACCATTGCGAATCTGTGCCTCCAATCGCTGAAAAACATGTCGTGATCGGCGTAGACGACCTTGATACCTACCTGCATAAACCCGCTCTGCTTGTCGGCAATTCTGGCGACATTCTCCGAGCACCATAAACATATCAAATACCTCTTAGTTAGAGTATGCCATTATTGCACGAATAGCATAAATAAATTCAAAACCACGATAGAACCCTTTCAAAATGTATCTTGTTCTACACGAGGAATGGCACAGAGAGGATATGCAAGTAATGTTATCTAGCGTCAACAGTTCCCACTCGCCTCTTTCAGACTGGTGTGGCGTGATGCAACATCGGGTGTTCCAGAGAGTATATTTTGATATCTTCAAAACGGCGAAACATACCAAAAAACTGTCCAGACAAAATATGTTCAATTTTGCGAGCTCTATTCGACGATATTAATTTTGTAACATATTCCCATTTGAAATTCTGAAGTTGACTTCGTTTTCTCCGGTTTTCAGCAGATTCCAGTCAATGTATGCTTCACCTTACAAATAGACGCACCGTTTTCGAGAAAAAGGGATGGTATGGTAAGTCTGGGTCAGCCTGTATATATATCAAATGAAAGAATAAATGAAGGTCAAGAGAACGCGAATAATTATGTATCTATGGAGAACCGATAATACTGTAATAGATTACTTATGAAAGACTATGAGGGGTGAAGGGGAGAGTAATAGAGAAAGAAGCAGACCATGAAAGGTATTGTTACAATGAAGTACTACAAGTACTATAAATACCTAGCAGTGAATAAGAAATATTTCTTTTCCAGTGGTTTGTTTAACAGCCATTTTAAAAGTTATAGGAACAATAAAGAAATGGCGTTTGAACAGTTATAAATTATATATTCGATTGGTTTTTCAATTTTAAGGATATGTAAATTCTAAGAAAAGGAACGTAGATTGAATAGTCACCGAAATGAAGCACTAAAATATAACAGAACACGCGGAATCGAGAAAATTGTACGAAATATGTATAGAGGCGATGCAATACTTGTGCCAACGTCACGCTTAGATTCTAACGTGCCAAAAAGCTTCACTTAAGACAGGTTTCTTAACGCGTTCAGGCCCGCGTCCAAGCTCAAGGACGTGTTGTACATGAAGGATATCTTTATTGGCACTGTACACAGCAAGGAATCAGTGGCCGATTTTTGAGAGTGTCTTCCTTGTGATAAATATTATTTGTTGACGTTTCTGCAGCTCTCATTTGGACCGATTTCTGCAGGAAAGAACTAACCCGTGAGTTGAAAGAAATGAACCAACCATGTGAATTGAGGCGTCATACCTCATTCTAAATTGTGCTGAAAAGAACCAACCTAAAACCACTTAGTGCTGTCATCTGTGCATTGCTATAAAATGCTGAAAGTTGTTTGGCATTAGTATATTCTACAAAAAGGAACCATGGAGTTTGACTCTTAAATGATGGATACCGTTTAACTTATAAACTGAAGAGCCAAAAAAACTGGTACGCCTGCCTAATATCGTGTAGGGACCCCGGAGCACGCAGAAGTACCGCAAGACGACGTCACATGGACTCGACTAATGTCTGAAGGTATGCGAGAGGCAATTCACACCATGAATCCTGCAGGGCAGTCCACAAATCCAATCTGTGCCAATTTGGAAAGGGTTACACGTCTGTCACGTTTAATGATTCTCGTCAGTCGTCGTTTGTCCCGCTCTTTCACGATCTTTTTCCGGCCGCGGCGATGTCGAAGATGTGATGTTTTACCGGATTACCGATATTCACGGTACACTCGTGAAATGGTCGTACGCGAACATACAAATGTTATTGCTACCTCGGAGATGCTACGTCCCATCTCTCGTGCGCAGACTATAACACCGCGTTCAAACTCACTTAAATCTTGATAACCTGCCATTGTAGCAGCAGTAACCGATCTAGCTGCCGACCGCATCGCGTTACTCTGATTGGTTCCATACCTCTGTTATTTGCATACGCACATCTACACCAGTTTTTTTTGGCTTTTCAGTGTATAATGCCTTGTTTCAAGCTGCACACGTGGATGATTACATTGAAGGATTATCAGGGGTTCAAGATTTTGATTTGGAATAGTATAGCGTGTTAAAACTTTACAGAAAGGACAATTTATTTCACTGTATTGTATCTGTAGTTTTAGGTATAACTGCATAAAAGTATGCTGTAAAATATTTTTTCCTTTTTTTATAATAAATATGTTTATATATTCTGCTCGATGAGCCAATTTACTAATAATGGCTCTTGGATCATCTAATAGACCACATTTCACACTAGATTCCATTCTGCATAAAAAAAAGGCTAACACACACACACAAAGTTAATTTATAATAAGAAATAACGATTATTATTAACCGAAATCTGGGTACNGATTTTTTCCTTTTTTTATAATAAATATGTTTATATATTCTGCTCGATGAGCCAATTTACTAATAATGGCTCTTGGATCATCTAATAGACCACATTTCACACTAGATTCCATTCTGCATAAAAAAAGGCTAACACACACACACAAAGTTAATTTATAATAAGAAATAACGATTATTATTAACCGAAATCTGGGTACGAAAATGTAGGGATGGTGTAAGAGCAATACTAGCGAATATTGAAAGTCAAATAAAACATCTGAATTGTTTACAGAAGTTCAACTTTGACTGCCATTTCCTCAGTTTCAGTGTTGTGTGGGTACGTTACTTTCAGCAGAAAAAAAAAATGAGTGATTTGTAAATGCTGATGTCAACGAAAACGCAGTACGTCGTTCATTCGTTGCGAGAAGCACGCTTGACACTAGTACAACACACATCATAATATTTAATGATCACAACGCTTGAGTTCTTATAAGAATTCGGGGACTAGACGGGTTAAATACAGTCATTTGTCAGAAATATTATAACATCAAAAAAATTGCACACCTAGCCTACTACACCGCTTGGGAAATATTCCACACACGGTGTATAAGAGGTATTACGTCACAGAACTACACTGTTAAATCTGCTCGCAAACATGACGAATAAACAAATCCGAAAATAACAGCAACCGCGAACACGTGTTAAAAAACAAAGACAAAGCCAAAAAAGTATTCAGCCAAAAGTCAGTTTACAATTTTCCATCGAAACTTTTAAAATTTAAAAATCATTTTGCAGTTTCAGTTCTATCCCTAACAGTTTATTACAGCATTGTTAACGCACTTCTAAAAGACAAAGGGTTACTGGATGCTCGAAAGCTAGCTTAAAATTTGCATTTTCGAAAAAAATATTTTAAAAAATTGTACCCCAGAAATTACACATTGTTTTTCAGCGCTATTAAAAGGAAAATAATGATACGCAGAGCCAATTTGTAAAGTAAAATACCAGAGGTAGGTACAGTGACTTTTCCTCTCAAGACTACAAAACTAAGGTAAGAACCAAAAGGTTTCGACCTCTCAGGTTCGAGCACAACTAACATCCGGCAGTCCTCATACATACTTCATGACCGATGAATAAGTATCTGAATGGTTTGTAGCTCAGTTATAACAATAGAACCAACGTCTAATTCTTCATGCGCGCATGCGCAACCGCGCGACGTAATCATAACTCAAGTTATTCGGTAGCAAGTGGCAAAGAATCCTAGTGCGCGCCGATTCACTTACCTTCCGACTAAACACTCAAATCTTGAGTCACTCCATGAACAAATTTTATGCACTTATTAGGGTTATAGTAGGCGGCAATAACCCTGATGCGCACAACGTTACGTACTCATTCAGTACGACCTACCACCCGTGCTTTATGACAGTAGTCGATGAGGGTCATTTTTCACATACTTAACTAAACATCACTGAGCTGTATTGGTAGGTTATGAATCATTTGTTATTACTACTGGTTTGTGTAATGTCCTGCGTATATTAGGTAGGCCGGCAGGTAGGCACATCATGTGTCGCACGTGGTGTCCACTTTGACAGAGGAAATCGATGTTTCAATGTTTACACATATTTCACTGCTAAACTGTTAGAGATTATTTAATCATACAAATAAAAATTCAATTACATGCTGCTCGACCCTTTCTGGGTTTCTAAATTCGGTGGGCTGGGAGTATTTTTTTTTTCTGTAACTATGCAGAAGTAGTTTTACCATGATGATTTGAATACCTATTATCAGCTAAAGATTAACATCTCAAGTTTAAAACTATCCTTACCAAGTCGAATATACACTAATACACTCTACGACTTGGGAGGTTCATGATTAATTTCTACAAACATCACAAACTTCAGGAGTATTGAAAGGCATCCCTACTATAAGAAAAAATTCTGTAAGCAACAGATACCCATCTATCTCGATGAAATAGGTCATCGAATCAAAGTAAAGCACACGCATGAACATAAAACGCACATACTTACGTTCATACATTCGAAAAATTGAAATTTACACTAGAAAAACTGAAATTTAATATGAAGAGCGAAAGTCTCCGCAACACGATGCATCGAAGAGAAGTCTCGAGAATAGACAAATTCGCCTTTAAATGTAACATTGCGATCTTGGAACACTATTATTATTAGTGACAAATACTACCCCACTTTTTCTACAGGCCAGTACATAACTGCTGATAATTCTAAAGAACCACTCTTCGCATGTAACGAATAAACCTTCACAACACCGCTACGCCGGTAGAAGTTTGTTTGGAGGGATATATATATATATATATATAACAAAATACGAATGTGACAAAGTTGAAAAAAATACTTGAGTAGTTATCCACTAACTTGCATAATTCAGGGAAACGGGCTTCCTCAGGATCCCAAAATCGAACACATTCATAGCACATTCCGAAAGCAGCAGAATTTCAACACTGATGTAGAATGACAGGCAGCGGTGTGCCTAATTATAACTTAATTACATTGACTGCTCGCCAAATTACTTTACGCGCTCGCTGTGCCAATTAAAATGCACCTTGTTACTCTTAATGGAAGCGAACGTATGAACACTGAACGCGTAACGCTGGTATGATACGAGAATAATGAATTCTTAATCAAGTATGCAAATGAACCTGTCAGAAGGATTCTCTGGCAGTGGCCAACCAGAATTCGCCACAGTGTGGGTATGCTTTAACCAACTATTGTTCGCCGTGAGGGGCTATCCCAATAACTTCATCCAAACGTAAACCGAACATAGTGCTAGGAGAACAGAGTAGTAGTTATAAAATGCCAGTACTGGTGCACCTGGCGTCCTGGCGGGGACGAGCGGAAGAGCTGGCGGTCACATTGGAAGACATCACGAGGCCATTTGTTACCTTTTTTCCCTGAAAACGGTCAAATCGTCAGAATATGCCTCAAAATTTCCAGAATTTCCCTCCAAACCAGCAAAATTTTTCACAGTGCGGTTGATTTTTGCACAATTTCCGCCGATGACCCCACAAAGTAGCTAATTACTTTTTTGGGGGTTGGATGAGGGGTTGAGGGATTTTGAGGGGTTACCATGATATTCACGCTCTATCAATCCATGCCAGCGCAATCAATCTTGCCGGAAGACTTTTCGAGTTCATGATTTTATGATGGGATCAGACCTTAGCTGAACGGCCTGCCTGACCACACCTTCAAACATGGAACCACGACACGAGTGTGATTGTAACAACACCTTGCGAAATACAGTTGCAGAAATCCCCTCTACCGGCCAGTACACTGGGCCGAAAATATTAAACAACGCGCCCGATATAGGCCAGTGTAACACCGAGAGCGGGGTCTTTTGTCGTCGACTCGACCAGAGAGAAGACCACTGAAGATGGGTGTGTCCGGCCGTCGTTAACCGCCTCCTAGAATTAGCCTCCGGCAACATGAACAAGGTGGGGACTTTCCAATTAGATTGTAATAGTAATGGCGTGAGTTAATTAACATTTAATAAAATTAATTAGTATATCATATAAAGCTCCCCCGATCAATAGTCACGTAAATAGTTATTGTATAATCCTTATGTTCAATAAACCTCATCTAATAATATTGTGCTCTACCTAAACATGACTCATTATTGAGCTACGCCCATAAACACCTTTCACGTATGAATTAGCAAAAATAGCTAATTCGTAACAATTGCCCCATTTTGCAACTTCTCTCATCATGCACTGTCATTCCACCTTGGTTTTCTCATATTCCTTCTGGCCTCCTTTAACCTGGTATCCTGGCGGGGACAAGTCTTATACTCTGTCATTCCATGGTTTTCTCATATTCCTTCTGGTCTCCTTTCACCTGGCGTCCTGGCGGGGACGAGTCTCGTGCTTTACATTCCACCTGCGCGACACGGAGCGAAGCCTGCCCACGCTCTCTAACATAGAGTCGCACCGCACGCACGCGCCATGTATGTCCTAAGCCCACTTATAAGCATAGATTGATGTAATTTCCGAACCGTTTTAGATAGAACCACCAAATGCATAACATATGTATCACATGCAGCTAATTTTGGTTACTTTAGAGGAAAAAAGAGAAATTCCGAGGGAAAAAAAAGGGAAAAAATTGCACGTGGCATCGTCTAAGATGTCCGGCGCGCAAAGGCGAAGTAAAAAATTATAAGCCGTAGTCTTTCATGTACGGACGCTGCACGTTCATAGTTACATAAATAAAACAAAAGTGGGACATGTATACATAATGATTAGGTAATATGTGTTTTGCAATAAATAACACCTGAATGCATAATTAGGTGAAAATAAACTAAAATATTTAGTTTCAAAGGATAGATATTAAAAAAAACAAAGAGAAATATGCAACTTAAGAAAAAAATAGTTAACAAACACGAGAAAATTATTTTGTGCCATCCCGAGATTTACGTATTGAGACAAACGTGTAGTGGTGGATTGCATAAATAAGCGAATAAGCGAGCTCACTGTATTGAATCTCTAGGAAAAAATATTTCCTTAGTGGCTGACGAGAACTGGAAGTAGCTATCATAACTGCAAAATCAAGTACAGATCACATGTGAATATAACCGTCGACCTGAGCGGGTTGTTATGCAACGAGCTCTTGGTCCGCCGTACCGTCAAGTAACACGCCGTCTCCCACAGGTAAGGTATCGACCGACACGATTCCCATATGCGAAAATCCGGGAGCGACTCCGCCGGGAATAATCGAACCCGATTCGCCTAGGTGNNNNTCCCTCGATAGACGAAAAGAGATTATCGTATATCGGCCTTACTTTATGTACAAAACGATAGGTTAACCAACTCCTTCCTCCCTTTCACTTTTTTTTCCCCCTTCTAATCGACATGAAGGATCAGCTCGTGAAGCACAACTCAAAGTATTAAATTTGGCATTTCGTTTGCAGTCGTCTCGTCTCATTAGCATTTACTGTAACATGAATGCACTTAATACCGTGTATTTTTCTATCGAATCTGGCCAACAACACGAAACCATTTGTAGGTGACTTTTTCCTTAACGAATTAGTACTTGGGACATAATAAACGTACTAAGGAATACCCCAGCACACGCCTGGAATTGGGGCTGAAAACCACGAGGAACATTCTCGTCGACTCTGAAACACACTTACTTTCCACAGTTTATATTTTTAATTTCGTTACTAATAATTTACTCCCGTTTTTCTTGTTCCACAACTCTTCACATCTCAGGTTTCAAAGTGCCATAGAACATTGTAAAACATATTACAATTACTTTTACTTCTTGTTTTTCATTTATTCGGTTATACGTTATTTTCCTTTTCTACTGTCCATTTAACTCCTTGTTCCATGTGTTCTGTTAAAATTATTACTTCATTTTGGGGTTTTTGTTAATTTTCCCAACTGTTTGTTAACTGTTATTTTTGTCTGTTTCAGTTAAGTTTCTATATATTTTCTACTTTACATCAGTTCAACAGAAGAGTACTATTTGTATGCTGGAACGTTGATTTGTACAGCTGTTCCTTTGTTTGTTATCTTTACTTCCATTATTGTAAACTTGTTCCTGCCATTGAATAAAAAACATTTAATCAGTCACGTCGACTGCAGTTGGTCGGTCTCCAAACCACGTCCTCCCCAAAAACGAATCGTGCAGGGTTCTGCAACGGCCTTGGTCCACTGCAGTTCCCAGGCTCCGCAATTGTGTCTCTGAGGTGCAGTGATACTCAGGAAGTCACTACCATACCCCCTCTGCGACGCTAACCCTGACGGCGCCGGAGCACCCGAGTTCTTTTGTGTGCGCCCTCAAAGTTCCGCCTCTCATTCGCGGCGACAGCGGCGGTCTCTTCCTCCCGTGCCCCGTCTTTGATCCTCGCCCCGCGCATTCCCGTCATCTGTGCCGCCCAACTGTGTGCTCCATAGTTTTAATGAGGTGTCGGTGACGGCGTGTTTCCGTGCCCGCTCGACACGCTCTCGATAACGAGCGTTCAAAGCGTAGAGGGGAAATGAGGCAGAGTGCTCGTACAAGTTGCGCAGTAGAAACTCTCCGTGTTCCAACACTGGACCGTTTTTCTGCTAGCAGCACCATCAAAAACAGCACGGATACGATTTGAGGTCATAACAATTATTTGCATATCTATTTAGGGGTATTGAGATATTTGTACACTGCCTTTAACCTAGTTTTTTTTTGCAACTAGAATATATTTTAGTTAGTCAAAGTATTTGATTGATACAAAAGAATGAATATTCTAAAAAATTCAGATGTAAACAAACACGTTCATCACTGCCGACCATGTGACTCTGACAAGATGTACTGTGGCGATGGGCGAGTCAAATTTATTGAATTAAATTCTGTGAATGCTGCGTGACGTCACTCGGACGTCATAATCGCGGCTATTTTGCCTTTCAAGCAGTTTAATGACTCAAATTCCTTCAGAGATTTTTGTTTAAAACATGTTCTATATTTTCCTGAATCCAATGTTTCAACTAGCGCTCCGAATTTATTACAACAGTATAAATATAAATCTGCAGTGTCTTAATAGAGTAATTTACGCGCATTTAAGCTGCAAAAATATTTGCATATATTTATTTTAGACAAAGTAAATATATCACCTTAGAAAAAAATTTCGTTTTGATAATGACCAATTATTTTTGCATAATATGAAGTTTTTAGATGTTTAAAAAATGTTCACTGAACTTAATTTTAAATTTTTAAACTTAAATTTTTGTGAAAATATTTTAGGTACCAATTCAATATTTATTGAATACAGCTGCATGTGTGAAAAACCTTTCAAAACTTTGAAGTAAGAACTCTATTTCTGTTGAATTCACTTTATTTAAGTGCACGTGAACACTTTCTGTATTCAAAAAGCTGAATTAATTTGGAACAATTCAATAAAATATTTGATCATGTGAAGCGGCCTTTAGTCTATGATTAAAATCTGGTATTCTCAAAACAATGGCGCTGTCGGCCAGAGACAAAAAGGAGAGAGCGAGAGAGAGAATAAAGCTTATTATTATACATTTTTCTATTCATATTTACATTACCTAATCAGTACCTCCCCTACGGGCTAGTGGAAAAGCCATACACGAAACCGTAAAGGCACATTCACATTGAAGTTAAAATAGCGCTTTTTACGTTAACTTAGTCAATTTTTAAATATAAAATCACTGCCATACTCGTACTGGAATCAAGAATGACATGTCTTAGAACAGTCGTAATGCAGTGCTACCACATAGGCTATGTGCGCAATAATCTGGAATACGCTTATGTTACGTGTATTTTACCTTTCGCATAATTTTGCACATAACCTCATATCTTGCTTGTTGCACCAATTTTGGCGCCTATTTGCACCCACGGATATTTCCTTATGTAGGCCTACGGCATTACTCAAATCCTTAATCTGTTAATCATTCAAACACGCATGCTCCCGTACAAACGAAATTAAAACTTAACCATCAATTGCATTACAAGTTCACAAATAATTCCACAATTACAATATAGGTAAGTTGGTATGAATGAAAATGAAGACACAAAAATACAGCAAATCGTTTTTTTTTTTTTTACACCACTGAATGCACTGTTACACGACCTGTACCTGAACAAATAGGCAAAGCAAGATAAGGGTAAAAAGGCTCATTTATAATTCAAAGTGAATCGGCCTTATAAGTATTGAGGATGCGAAAAAATATAATTCTTAGTCGATCAAGTATGACTCTACAAACGCCGTTACCACCCAGCATGACGCTGGATATAAGACAATGACAAAGATGAAGAAGGACAGAAAGTGGACTCCCCTTCCCTAGAACTAAATCACTCAACGCAAATGATCTAGACGCACGAACAGACCACAGAAGAGGAGGAAATGCGACCTCGGAAGCAAACCCTCTAACTCACGCACACGTGCACACGCACACACATACACACGCTAATCACTGAGGCATGCCGTGCAACGGCCGCTCAGTGATCACGTTCTGAAAGTCCAGAGATCGGTATGGAGAGCCGAGCGTGCTCTGACTGCAGGTAGTTGCGATGAGCTCCGCTCTCCGTCACACCCAGTTTCAACGGCTTACCGACGGCAATTGCAATTAGTTCCCAAGCTCGCCGCTACTTCGGTGCGTCGCCACAGACGATAACCAACAGCCAACCTCCTGGCCGAGCGTATCTGGTCGTGCAGCAGCATGTCAAACTCACATTCAGGACCAGAATAACTCCGGTTGGTTCTCGATCTACCTGCGGAGGAGCTCTGAGCGTGATTCCCTAGAGGTTTCAGATCCCTCGGTTAAATAGGCTCTTAATCAGTTCAATAATGCATGAAGAACGACTATTATACGCGACAAATCTGAATGAAGTCACGTACTGCTCTGTTTTAAATCATCTAGAAACTTTGAACGCCAAAATGACATATCAATCACAGAAAACGTGGCGAGGCGTTGAGTGGCTCATTGTTAGATACCTGAAAAAGTAGGTGTTATATATATTTTTTAATATGTGTAATTTTTTTTTTTTTANATATATTTTTTAATATGTGTAATTTTTTTTTTTTAAATATGTTCTTTTTGTTAAAAATAGTTACTTTCTTGCTACAAAAATGCAGGTTTATGCATGAGAATTGCTCCAATTTTTCATGTGATCTTTATAAAGACATACATAATTTGAAAGATGTCCACCACCGTGCCGCTTTGTTAAAAAAATAAAGAATTGTTGGATAAAACGTGAAGATGCTACGAATGTAANAGATGTCCACCACCGTGCCGCTTTGTTAAAAAAATAAAGAATTGTTGGATAAAACGTGAAGATGCTACGAATGTAAACAAACTCAGCGAGCTAGTTGGCGCGAATTCCATAGATAACGAGGTGCCTGGTAGACGTGAACAGTACAACGGCGGGGTTTCCTAACTAGCAAAGAAACTTGCAGGGCCGTGCACTAGAATGTTCACTCAAAGTGACGCATCATCACTTGCGCTCATGTTATCAATGGCCGTAAACACAAGTGATGGAAAGTAAAACATGTTTTCGTTTATGGTGATGAATCGAAGAAATCTAATGGCCAACACTGCATGCATTCGTATTACAATACGCAAGAACATATAAAATACGTCGCAAGAAGCAACTATGTGACATAAAATAATAATAATTAGCGAAAATACTACAGGGTGTTGTACAATTCGTGAATTACAGTTCAAATTTTCAAACATTGTAATTTTTCTTTTTTGATGTGAAAATTTGCGTTATTTTTCGCGTTATCGAGTTTGCTAAATTTTCAGGTCTTTAATAATTGTTACAACTAATTCCCGCGGTTTCACTTAGAGAATCGCCAGTCGGAATTAGACCGGTTCCACTATGTGATTTGCGCCAGTTCAGGCCCGTCTGCATGAGTGGCATTAAACATGAGACGTGACAAGCGAAGGCTGCCACTTATTTTTGGCGAGCAATTACAGCTCTGTAAGTGAGATACGATACTTCTTTTTAAGCCACAGTTAGTAAGTGTGATGACTTTGTTCGAGGAGCCATGTTCTGCGCCCCCTGGGCACGCGCTCTGAGACACAGTATGTTGTAACGGAGGCGGGATGTTATCAGCCTCGTTTCCATGTCCACCCCCAGCAGCCTGGGGATCCGTGCATATTTGTTACATGGTACGAATCTCATTTGTAGCGCTTCCGGAGATTACAAGACGACAGCAGAAGCTCTGTCCGTAGAAATACCTGTGACACTTTAATCAAGAACGATGAGTAGCGGAGGAAGGTGGTAAAAACCTCTGAGAGGATATATTTAACTGGGCAGAGCATACGCGATGAAATGCTGCCACGTCCTTAAAGATGTGCGGTCATGGGTCTTCAACAAGTAGAACGTGTGGTACCGCTGTATGGGAGCACTCGGAATGATCTCAGATGGACACCGCGAAATTCTATCACCCATAAGAACAAGTGGAAGTTGCTTCAGCTCAGGAGCGGGTAACTGATTATTCGTGCTTTATTTCAAGTTCTTTAATTAGAAATAGTGCGCCATAGTAATGTTACAACGGGACGCCCATGCATTTAGTGCATTTCCGGTACACTTTGTTTAGAGTTGCCGCTGGAGACGTATTGGCGTTGACAACAGCTACATATGTGTTCTGTCGTTACAGTTAACTGAATCTGCCGAATTTTCGACACACAAGCGAGGCTGGTTATTTTCACGTAGGGGCTGGCGGGATCGTGGTATGGTAATATTCGAATGCAATTTCATCGTCTATTCTACGAAGCTGAACCCACGGACAAAACAAATAGGGCGACCACAACGGAGCCCGGACAAGGATGTCCATAAGCCTCCATCGACACAAATAAATCCATCAGAACGTCCACCTGAAAGAAGCCGAAAAATCGGCGCCGTTTTAGTGACGGGAATCAACATCACGCACTCGACGATGCACAAAGTGTTACTTTTCACACTAAGGAAGCCCTACCACCTGCAGGTTCTGCACAACATGCATGACGGTGACTTTGCAGAGCTTTTGTCATCGTTTATGTATTACTCAGCCATTATCCACAATTGTGGAAAATGGCTTCATCACCGAGTAAGACACAAATATTGCATCTGGGCAGAAATGCTGCCAGTGGAGCATGTGGTGTTCCAACAAGATTCTCTGAGCAGGTGGGAAAAACCAGTGAAAATTGTCACAGTCCGGTTTTCGTTGCCGAAAGGACCATTAATGAGAATCTACTGGACATGTTTACACTTTTCCTATTACTACATGTTGTCCAAGATGGGGATATGAACATCGATTACTTCCAGCAAAATGAGGCACCATGCCTCTATGCCGTTGATGTCCGCACGTTTCTGAATGCCGAGTTCCCAGCGAGATAGAATGGGTGCCGGGGAGGGGGGGGGGCTGATATCGGCCACGTGTGTCTCTCAGCATATGCCCACTGACTTCTTTGTGTACAAATTTCAAAGTACATGTACTCAGTCAACTCACTGCCAAACACTGGCAATGCTACAGAACGTATTTCGCGCCACTGCTGACAGATGGGAGGTACGTCGCTATGTAAATGGTACACAATTTGAAAGTCTGTGTAACAAACATATGCCATTACAAACATTCCCAATACACACTATTTAAAAGAAAAAAACATAATTTATGAACATGCTAAATTTGGACATTGCTTAGTTGGCAAATGTACAATTGGCGTAACTTAATTGGAAAACTAGATTTAGTTCTTTAACCTAAAATAAAATCTTAACGCGATTAAGAAACATGGCTGAAACTCTGAACTTAGAGTAAAATATAAAATATATTATCATAAAAAAAAAAAAAGAAACATTACCTGACATTTTTCGAACTGACACAAACGGTACTGGTAGCAGGACGGCAAACTATTTCACAACCACATTAGCTATTTTTTTTTTTTTTTTTTTTTTTAATTATTTTCGCGCTTTTCACGAATAAATTTTTATTCGTAAGTGGTATGCGATTAAACTTATAGCATGTCAGTTTTAACTCTTCGTGCCTTGCTCCTGATCTGCCAACTGCGACTAACCTAAATGTGCAGTATAAATTTGCTTCCGAGCGGAATTACCGAACGGAGAAAATGTCCGGGGCACGTGGAGTATATAGATCAAGTGGGATGGTGTAGCGACTGCAGAGCGGGCTGAGAGCCTAGTTAAGCCTGCGCTGCTAACGGAGCGGACGGGCACATTTCCCTGTCGTCAAGAGGCACTTACCTTGTCAGCGGGGTCGAGCCAACCTGGCATCGCTGCCGGAGCAGAAAGTGCCAGGGGGTTATTTTTTTAAGTGATTGTATGAAATATGGATGCCACCCCACTCATAATTTTCCAGGTCAAATCACCCCTTGATTGCCGCGCAGACATCCATCGAGGGGTGGGGGAGGGGGACGTTTGCACCCCTTCAACCCTCTCGATATCCCGATAAGAGACGAGAGGGATTTGCATACCGACACTGGAATGGAGGATGGGGATGTCAGTTCGGAAATATGCCACTGGACCGCTTTCGATGTCAACACTGAAAGCGCGACGTAAATTTATATGAGCCCTGAATTTCAGTCAAACTGTACTGTCGATGACACGAAAAAATAGTACTTGCAAAAGACCACGAGAGGCATAAAAAAAAGTTTGACTAAATATAAAAGCACAAGTCTAAAACACAGCTTGATAAATGAAAGGGTAATACAGTTCATTAAAAAAAGATTTATAAGAGCATATAATAAAAAATTAAGTTATATACGTTATAATATCGAAATCAATGCATTTTCTTAATGGCCAAATACTTTAATTCTATGAGAGCCAATTAAAACAGGATGGTTAACTGTTAAAGCAAATAGAAATAAAGAGGGTAAAAGAGACATTTTTCTGTATCTGTGACAAACTGACAAACACTGTACCACTTGCACACACGATGTATGTACTTACTTTCGGAAAATAATAATAACAACAATAATAATAAAACAAATTTAACAGTTTTTGCGTAATCATATCCCAAGTACAGTTTCACTTTTTTTTTAAAACACAAAAAGAATACATAAGTTACAAAAAAATTAAGCAAAGGATGCTGAAATATATTGTCTTTATTCATTTTAACACGTAATAAGCAAAAATTATTTTTTAAAATCATGTAGTCATCAATTTAAAATATGCAGAAAAATTCCTATGTCATAATTTTTAAAAATTTCAAATCTTTCGTCTTACGAAAATACTGATGGTATCTTGAGGTATCAAATAGCATTGATTTTTAATGTAAATTATTTCATTTTTGAGTCTAGAAAGTGGTTTTTATTATGAGCTTAAAAGAGTAGCACTCTTAAGATGTTTAAAATTTGCAATGCAGATACTATGGAATCTAATTTTTTTAATTTGCTAAAAACGTAACATGTAATGTCTGCAAGTTCATTTGACGGCTTGGCAGATCTATAAACACCACAGGCGCTGCGTTTGTTCATTGGCCGGTGCCTTCATGACGAGCACTTAATCATTTGTACTAGGTTGTATGTGATTTCGCCCTGCCTCTTTATACACGTGTGTTATTAGTTCACAGTCCTGCAGAGCCTATCAGGCAACAAGTGATCCAATCACAAATGTAACAAGAAAACACAAATGTTTTAAGTCTGTCCTAGCACTGCTTGAACTCGCAACATTCCTAGGTCTTTAATAACTCTTTTGCCATCCGAGAGCCTTTAAAAATGTAATGTTACAAGAATTCTTTACCAAAATTAAAGAAAAATATATTAACAGAAATCTTGAATTCAGCGCAGTTCACTCACGTCTTAATTCATAAGAAACAGCATCTCAGATTATGGACATATGCCATCTCCAAGTTTATTCGAACATTCAACGAAATGTAAAGGTCGGTTAGATGTGGCTTAAATTCTTCGTCGAACATGGAAAACATTCCTTCTTCTCATCTTGGTTCCTTGTTTGGTTCATGATTCAAGAATACATTTAATAAATTCATAAAAATATCTACAAAATTCTGGATGTAACAGCGCAAAATATCAAGCGAAGGGAACCATCTTGTCATTCGTGGTATATTTTCATTCTTGATTGAGTACTCTTTAAAATAAACAACAACTGCCAAAATTAGTTCGATTTAAATATTCTTAACAAGACCACATTCGAGGGCATGGCACTCATAACCAGGTCCAGGACTTCAATGTGGTGCTTCTCCGAAAACTGACAGCGTCGTTCAAATTTGGTTTAAAAATGCAAATTTGCCATTAGCTGACGACCAGCTTCGCGTGTTCTGCTACGCTAATTTACTCTGTTAAAAAACTAACGCTGTTTTGCTGTAGTACCCAAATAACTTCTCGTACACGGTATAGTTATTACCGCCGTATTTACTCCAGACGTAGAGAGAATCTACATGTGAAAGTAAAAAAGAAAAACAATTGTGAGATGAATTCAAACAAGTAAAACTAACGTTTTTAACTGATAACTAGAAAACGCACATTAAAAAACAGCCATCGCTGACAAAGTAAAATACAACTCTGAAGAGGCTGAACCGTTAATGTAGTTATTTTAATTTTACGAGATTTGTTTTATTTGTTTTTTCTTAACTACATTCGCCACTGAAGTTATGTATCGAGCGATCATTATACCAAAGATAATAATTTTATTAGGCGGATATAGATTAGGATTACTTTGATATTGTGCAGCGTTTTACGGTTTTACCATGTGTCGAAACATTTAATGCTAATTTAATTACTCGTCACTTTAATTTTAATAGCGCTGTTCAAAATATACCACCAACTTATATTTACTGATATTTATGCACGGTTGAGTACCGTTGATGTTTAAGACACCGTACACAGAATGGTTTATATTCAGGCGTAAAAGTTTTGGTAATTTTGTTTGTGTATTCTGACGTTAAAGATGATACTTAACTGTGTGTATACATCCGGTTCAAGGTCACTGCGGAGAAATCACGTAGCTGTCTCAGATTAAATATACACTTCATTGGCTACTTCGCAAGTGACTGAATTTTTTTATCGTGAACTGAACTGTCCTGCCTGAGAAAGTCGCCTTCACGTAACGAATGATATACTTAACCCATCCGGCCAAACATTAATTTCTGAGTTCACGTGTTGCAATCACGTAATTTTTTGGCCTGTTCTGGACTTGTGTACAGCACCTGTCTTTCAACTAGTGAACAACGTGCTCCGTGCTCGATGACATTGCCATTAACCATTCACATAAAAGAGTTGTAGAAATTTCCACAAATCAGACTAGCTACAAGGAAGACTAGGCATTGATGTCTCGCTGTGTACAATACCGGTCATAAACATCATTCACGTGCAACTTGTCCACGATTACGTTGACTGAACGGGTTAAAACGTACAAACGTATATGCAGCGATTATTTCAAAATGCAAGTTTTGACCCCTATTGCAATTTCTAGTCTATATTACGATGAAATGATCGTTTATTGGAGTTTCAAATTCATTAATTAGAATGCTGGGCAAATTTAAAGGCAGGCAGAAAAAGAGAGAGAAAAAAATACGCGAAACCTCCCAAGTGCGACAGCTGACATACGATATCGTGAATGATACGAGTTTTTTTTAAAGCGCAACATTCGCTACACCCGATATTGCAAGGCCAAATTGCAATATCATATGTAGTCGACAAGCAATATTTTTAATACTGGCTACATTGCAGAATGATGCATGAAATGTGATATTTGACGGCACTTGATGCATCACGCAGGCCGACAGGGAAGAATGCCTAGCCGCCTCTGTCGCTCCGCACTATATATATTCGGGATAGTAAACACGATCGGCAGGAATCNGTTCACGCGCGGCCACGACTTGGGATTTGCCGGCCCGCGCGCTGCCAAACAACGAACAATGGTCACGTCCTCTGTCCAATCACCATACATATATTGCACACCGCGCAGGCAATACCATGTCCCTTTGTCCAACGCATCATCATCGACGGCTCTTGTCGGGCGAAATTTTCATTATTACTGCATCAACAAACAATCCCAACAGGATTCCAACTACCAATAGCGGGAGCTCTCCAACTTATTTACCCGCAAAGAAAAAAAAACACGACACGACGTGCTTACATGACGCACGCAATATCGAGTTATTTGTTCCGCGCGAAGGATCGGCAACCCTTTTTTTAGCCTGGTTTCTGGCGCGAGCAAATATGAAAAAGGAGAACGGGTAGACAACAAAGGGCCTGAAGCAAATTTCATGCATAAAAATAACTTAAAAAGTAATCGAAACAGTGTGATTGTTACGGCACACGACAACGAAATGGCAGAAAACAATAAGAAAGACGAAACGTACTGGGGTACGATAGCTGGAAACTTCCAGCAGAGTGATACAATCAGTGAGTATCAAGATCCGTCCCCAAAAAATGTTTTTTTATGATTGAAAACTAACAACGAGGATTATTGTTTTAAAACCTTCATAATGTAAACATCTTTGATGTTAATTTGTTTGACATGAACTCCGTAATCTCTGTGCTGAAAACATCACCAAGCTTTAATTTATTTCGTTGACACCGACTCCCCTCGCCTGCAGTTAAGCTGCGCGGCCGTTTGTATCTCTGACATCGGCGCACTAACTTGTATTTGCGTGACTGCAGCCCAAATATTTGAACGACACAGTGGTACTACTACCGTACCCATAACATTTCCCGAACGAGATCATTTTTCAAATGACACACAAACAGAAAACCCAAAGGGCTGTACTGACATGGTACTTTTTGGAGCGGATTGGACAACCAGAAGGATAAAAACATCGTTCCTGGCTCGACTGAAAAAGTCATTAAACAAAATATTTTGTGGAAATTTACACTGTCCAACTTTTGGCGTTGAACACAATCTTATAGAGATAATAAAGTGAAGAGTTAATTATGTAACCAATACCAAACCACAAAATAATTTCGTGTTAATTAAAAACAAAATTTTACAGCATGAATTGTCCCCCCCCCCCCCCCCCCCCCCCCGCGGCAATATCGTGTCTAGGAATCACACCTTGGTTGGGAACATAGGTTCGCCCTTCAGGCACTGGATTACGTGTGTTGTTGTNTAGTGACCGCCACACTACTGCTTAAATGAAAATTCTCCGTCCTCCCAGCTCCCGGAAAATGTTCGAGTTCTCGGAACTCTGCCCAGTTCATAGAATTGAACTATTCCTTGACTGCGAGCTGTCGGAAAATGATGTATTCCATGCTTCTGCATAATTGCACTTCAAAAATGTTATTGTCTTAAACTCACAGACAAAAAATTACAAATTTACAAGAAAAGGTGCTGGAAGGTATAGCCTTGACTCACACTTTAAGATGTGCTGAGAGTATGTTAATTTACAAAATTCAGAGGCGCAGCCATACATCGGAAGCATAACGAAATCTCCTTATATTCACCAATTAAATGTACGAAAATAACATTTATCTAAACGGTTACGCAGACATCGTAACGTAGATCATGGAATTTTTAGGTAAGTTTTTATTTCTGGCCTGAAGTAAGTTACATTATACTATGCAATATCTGTGTATTCCAGAAACAGCAAAACTGTGATATTAGCATGTGATTTTGTTTGCCGTAAGAGTAATGTCTACAAGCTGAACAGTGCATTGCGCAAATACAAAATGATGAGATGTTTTCCTGTTCAACTCTCTTCGGCACTCAGGATTTGTCTGCACGTGCGGTTATTACTGCTGACCCACATTCCTTCTGTATTTTACCGCCATCAAAAACGCCATAACAAGCCTTAATTAAAGACACAAAATAGTGTCTCGGTGCTCACACCGGCCGCCACGTGGCCTTCCACGACCACGATCACGATTCAGTTTCATCTAGGAAACGTGGCGGACGTTGCTGATGGCTGGCAGATTATTATGGTAAACCGCGGTCTCCCTCGACAGTACATTCAGTCGTTTCTCCAATACGGGCTGGGCTCTCTTCAAGGAAAGTGGCAGCCTACGAGGCGCAACCAATACGCTTTCACTCCGGCGGGCGGAACTCCACACCCGCACTTTACGATGCACCTCTCCAAACATACAGTCCCCACTGCCACTAGAAACGAACGCAAATCGTTACTAGATGGCTCGCTTCATATGCTCAGTCACATCATGTGTTGGTCCGCCTTGTTTTTTAAGTGTGGAAGTCTAGTCGCCGAACGACCACCCTAAATTGCCAACTAGTGGAGATTTTCTGCAAAATGGCGATAGCCCGACACGTATTAGATTAAGACTTAGAGATTTCAGTTCGTATGGGGCTGAAAATTCATACATTCCTGGCAAGACAATGAATTTACGGAACTGAAACCCTACATTTACGATTAATTTTTAATTTTTCGTACAGTTGCGTTTCTCAAACGTGACTAGTAATTCTCATACAGCACTACTAGTTACGTTGCAGTAACTAGATAACGCTAGGTCTAATAAATTGTATTAATTACTGTATACTTTTATTTATTCTCATATGTAAATGTAAATAATATAAATGTATTCGCATTAATTCTTAAAATACAGAAAGTTTTACAAAATGTCTAAACTTAAAAAGTAATGTACATTTTTGTAACGTTAAGCGTATTAAGTGAGAACTTTTAAAGAATTCCAAAGAATATTTACAAAATTGTTGCTGTTATGCGGTTTTAAATTTTGTCGATTAGTAAAAATACCAATAAAATACTTATGAAACTATTGTATGTTTAGGCGTTAGAGCTGTGAAGGATTGCTAATAATTATTTATTGTCTTCCCTCATGATTCCCTTTTAAAAAATCTCGTTATTATATTATTTCATAAACTTTCGTTAACATTATCTTAGAAATCGAAATTCCGCATATATTTATTTGTAAATGGCAGTATTTAAAATTTTTTGTGCGTTTTATGTTGATCCCAGCAAATAAATTACATTTTTAAACAGTACAAGGATAACATACGTATCTCAAGGAGCAGACTTCTCCAGTTTATTTTTTACAAGATGCAGACGTCATAGTTTCAGCCATTTCCTATTGGCTGAGATCTACTGACGTCAATAAGTTCGGGCAAGCTCGTGTATCTTCGTATTTAGTAACCATCAATACTAAACTTCATGAAGCCGCACTAGGCTTAAACTAAAACGGACTGAATGTCTAGTGTCTCTCGGAATCTCCAATACAGCAAGTACTAGTGGTGCTTCATTTCTAGACGAGTCTGTGCATACGGCTCCTACTGTTACTAACACATCAGCTGACACAAGAAGACAACTCAATAATGCACCACGCACAAGTTACAGCAAGACACCTTCAATGGTTTGAACTACGATACCTGCGTAAACGGTTAAGTAGTTTACAAGTACTTTGTATCCGCACGAAACTGGCAGTGTTAACGATGGTAATACCACTACTATCCGCGCAATTTGGACTGTGCCAAATACATTTTCATTCTCGCAATGAAAATCTGATTACTGCTTTGTCTATTATCACCGATAACTTATAAATGATTTAGTATATTTTTGCCATTAAGTACAAAATAAAACGTCGGCGTATATTAAAAAAGTTATCGAGGCTGTTGTACCGGTAGCATACGCCTGCCTCATTTGGTTGGAAAAAATGTTCATTACACAACGGGACGTGGTCTATATTAACCGTTCCAGTGCAGCAGGAGAGGAAAAACAAAAAGTAATTCTCAACTCCAGAGCAATCTGATCACAAGATTCTTCCTCTGGTCTTCCCCCTGGGCCCTTCAATAAATTAATAAAAACCTGCTTCCACCGACTTGAAACTTCGAACTATACAAGGCGATATGGGCAAGAAGTAGACTCGGAAACTACGTGATCGAACTGCTCTAGTCTGCGATATAAGTTTCCCGACATCCAGACTTTAATATCTCCCTCGTAACAGACAGAAAGAAATCAGGTCACGGGCGCTGGGCTCCATGAGAGAGCCTATTGCGAACAGTTATTACGACAGAGTAAACTCTGAAATGCCACGGGAGGGCGATCTCTGACTTTCTTCAAGAGCGACTACACACGGCGCGAGTTTATTACCGCTGTTTGGTAACTAAACACTGAGCCGGCGTTCTAAAAATAAGTGAAGGATGAATGACAGAGTGATTCGAAGTTGTAACCAATGAGGAAATGCAGTGAAATCTCAGTAAAATTTACATGATAAGTTTCATAACAAGTAACCTCCGAAACCCCTTCGTTATCGGGCGACGGACAGGGACATAGCAAACACCTTCGTTAGATATTAACGACCCCGCACCCCTCGCCGGCCATACTGGATTCTTGTTTTTTTCCCTAGTTTGTTTATGTTCAAAAGAGCGAATTCCTACAGCACACCTATACCCAACTAGCTATTGACATTACACTGCAGTAGAGACAAGATAAGGGAACTACGAACTCATAATTAGGTTACAATTTTAATTCCGCCAAAAAAGTTTCAAAATCAATATTGTGGCATAAATACATGTCCACAGTTCAGTCGTTATGCCTGTACTGCTGTGTAAGGTTAAACATAGTTGGGTATAGGGGTACTTTCGGAATATTCTTATTTAAAAACACGTATAACATAAAACATATAAGTTATAAACATGTATGAACAAGCTATGAAAACAAAGAATTCAAAACGGCGGAAACAGATTACCTTAAGAGTGTATTACTGACCTGGGTAGTGGGTCACTGTATTTTCACAGGATATATTTAACGGGTCCATTACTGCATTCACCAATGCAGGAAATGTCTGTAATAAGTAGCACACCCTCCAAAGAACACTGCAGTTATGGTACAGGAGGGCTGAACTGTGTTGTAAATGCAATAGTTGACTCTTCGAACATATGTGAATATGCTATGTTTAACTACCCAGGACAATTAAACACTTTTAAAATGAAATGGCAGCATTCTGGCGCGTCCTTGTCCATTTGTCAATACCAAAATGGTTTTGGCAATACCTCATTATGCTATTTTCCATACCTTGTTAATAAAAAATTAAATTGAACGTCTCTAAAAAATGTGATGCAGCGAGCAACGGCTGACAATTCCTACTCGTATGTGGCCGAACGATCGAACCCGTAGCTGAGGCCACTGCGGCATACTTTTCGCGTATAACTGAACTGTTAAGATAACCTCACACGCTCCTGTGGCCGATATTTACGAACGATTTGTAGCTCTAAATATAGATTTCCATGATTAACAATGAAATTATATGACATGTTCGTTGCGGGAAACAGAATCTGCGCATAAATAACACAAAAACATTTATGGTAGTTCAATGTTGGCAGCTAATTTTTTTAAAATTTCGTTACAATGACAAACATATAAACCAAAATAAAATAAAATTTTACTTCGATTTTGAATGCTATCACGTGCTAGTACTGCAAAACATTTGCAATGAGTGTCATTGTAATGCATCGCTTCACATACGCAGCAATGGTTATGTTGGGTTAAGTGACTTTCAATGAAACAAAGGTATATCTCTAGCTTCCTTTCGTGGTAGAGTGGGATAATTTTTGCTATGTACTGGCTTGGAAGCTGATGTAAGAGACTGCTAGTAATCTATTTCGAAAGTCAAGACGATAAAGTTAAGTGGTTATTGTGATAAAAATTCATCATTTCTGAAATTATTAAAATTTCTGTGAAACTGCTTCGAGCAAGTTGAGTTTCAGAAATGAGCTAGAGCAAAGACTGTGCCACAGAGCGACATTAAGAGCCACACCGCCAGCCAAGTATGGATTCACAGGACTTCAGTTTTTGTCCTTCCAGCTGGAAAGCAGGTGGGCGAAGGGTTTTTAGTATTTTTTAACGACGAATCCGAAGGAGGCTCGAGGACGCACAGACGAGGTGGAGGGGATACGAAATGGCTGAAAGGGTAGGAAAGCTCCCGTATAAATGAGGGCGCAAAGGATGTTTATACAAACGATGGCAGCAGGGTGTGTGGGTGTACTTGTAAAGGGACGAAGGACTCCAACGAGTACAAAAACCTACCCTCGGGGCGCAATAAGAGGCGAGGGAGGGATTCCTGCGACGACAACGTGGATTCTCGACGTGGGAAGTACACTCCCAGCAGCACTGTACAGTCCGGATAAGTACACAAGTGGCAAGTACACACGACACTTGTACACCGACACCCCTCAGCAACAGTCAGTTACTGACCCACCGTCTCACTGAGTGTGATAACAAACGAGGTCTGATTTGTGGTGCCACCACGAGTATTTTCATAAAAGGAACCCATGATCGGCGATGCCCCTGTCGGGCACTATGGCCCTTCAAAGATTTCGGACTGTTGCCTGAAGGATAGTCAATACTCTTGGCATGTTAGCCATGATATTGATAAAGGTCAGAGCTCTAAAAAGTATTAAAAAAAAAAACACTGCAAGTCGCATTCTAAACATGTTCGGAAAGAGCACATCGTACACACTACAGAAGTAACTTTACGTTCCAACTCAACAACCTCGTCGCAGATTTGGTAAATGCGCGGAGATTCAACCGCAACCTCTCGAATATCCCTGACGTGTGCTGGATGATGTCGCGGGCAGCAAGGATCCTCGCAAATAAATCCTTCTCAACGTCCACGGCGTTCCATAAAAAAAAGACTTTGATGTGGTTCCAAGGAAAAAATCAATAGGCTTAGAGTCGGCGACGTGAAGGCCTGGCGACAGGTCCTCCCTACCAGACCTCTTAGCAGGGAACATATCTGCTGTTTATATGGGCACTTGATAAAGTTAAGTAAGGAAGCACTCCATCACGTTGTACCCACGTGGTTCACTTAGCATATTCTTCATCATCTCCGGTAAAACGAATTTTAAGTACCTCAATTAATTTTCGCCTACCAAATGAAAGAGCAGAATGCAGGCCCTTATAAGGAGCTCGTGAATGCCGAACGGCTGAACAAAATTTCGAAAATTCTGCAGCTCTGCAGTAACTATCAGAGGTATCGCCGATTATAAGTTCATTATATCAAAATACAATCACAGCTTCTGTTGTCATCAAGTTACATTTCGTTCTGTATATTTCTATACTACTGCGCGCACAGATGGGAAAGGTGATGTGATTATGAGAAAACGTTCGCTCTCTGACTGCGCAATGCAATTTAATCTCAATTATTTAATATAGAGAATGTTAAAATAAAATAAAAACACCCCACAACGCGCAGTATGTGGCACAGAACAACGAACTGAAAATTTCACGGAGATAAACCATTCCCGGAAATGCGTGGTTTGGTCGCTATGTGATGTCAAAGTATTATAGCGCTTCGAACAGACGACGTGCGGTTAACTACAAATGTAATCAGTAAGACACCACCAACCGAACAAGAGCAAGACGGCATGGATTACAACATGGATACTAATTGTTTACCACTAACTTCATTACAAAGCGTGCACACAAACGTTTTATACTTATGTTAACATAAAATATCGTTACAAGAATGCCTGCGAGGCGTATCTGAGTTCGTGAGGAATTGGGGACTTCATATAAATAAAAGAACAAAATTTGATTTATAATTTATTTACACAGCTATTGTTTATAACATTAAATTATCTGTCTCCACTATTACTCTTTTTTATTTAACAGTGAGCGCAATATTTAATGTACATCTCAACTCTAATTAACATCCTTCTTAATTGTCTCTGTTTGATTACACAGTCAGTTAACTCATACTCACGTGTTCAGTCTATCTGTTGCCACCATTTGTAATGTCTTTCACTGACGCATCTACTCCAATAGTCCAACCTGCCAGCCGCACCCTTCACTGCTTGATACTCGCAGTCGCAGATTTCAATTCCGTTGGTCACTTCTCTCGCTGCTCGTCTTCTATAGTTCGGAACTCAAGCCACTCATTCACTCATAAACTATTCGACTAGGAGACCTGCCACACTTTTATATCGTTCGCCCTGGCCATCTGGAAGGTTTAAAGCACCGCGAGTCACGCTGAGAGAACGAGGTCAGTAATCCAGAGCATTCTTCAGATAAAAGCAGACATCCTATCCGCCGAAGTTCAGGAGCGGCGAGCCAACAAAGGGTTATCGCGGCAGAATGCCTCCATAACTCAAAATGCTGGTAGGATTATCGTTCCACTGTCATTCAAACATCCCTTAGTGGCTCGCCGCATCTCTACCATATCGCTACTCTGTCCTTCTATTCCACCCGTTCGCGCGGGATGCGAAGCATCGAGCGCGTTACAATATCTCACGTGTGCTTAAATTGAACTTTATCTTATATAATCTAAAAATAATAATATTTCATATATAATTAATATAAATAAGAACACAGAGACAATTGGTGTGTTGGTGATGCCTAATAATAAATAGTTTCTTATCAAAATGAGGGCGCAGGAATGCGGCGCGTTGTCCTTTTGGTGTAATTTTCTGGACTTAGTTAAGATTTGTCTGCACGAGACTGAGGAATATCTATAACTTTGGTACCGTTTCAGAAAAGTTGGAAATAACCATGAATAAACTATACACTAACACTTACGATCTGCTGTACATTTATTAACTTCCTAGTGTTATACGTAGTTTTCAGCGATGATAACAAAAGTGGGTGTATTTGTCTTAAAATAACAAATCTACTAAATGCTAAGAAGAGACCAACTGCAAAATTTTATTTCCAACATGCGCTGTTCCCTATTCGGCCTCTACAATTACAGAACAACCAATACCAACAATTTCCGCTTGGGAAATTCTGATCGATCTCAAAACTTTTCATCTACAGGCAGCTGTCATTACACGGATCAAGTGCACTTACATGATTGCCGCCATTAATGAAAAGGTAGATGAGAGGAAGAAATAAGTAAAAGGAAATGGACAGAGCTAGGACAACTGGCTCCTGTCGGGGGACGAGGGAACGAGCTGGCGGCTATCTTGGTGAACAAATGACACAACGACCTCATGCTCAGTCATTACTCGTCAGCAGCATCCATCTTGTCTTTCCATCGGAAATACTCTTTTTCCCTATTCCCAACCTCCTGTTCTATCATTCCACTTCGTGTTTCATGATCTGTCATCCCACTTGGTTTATTTCCATGCTCTGTCATTCCATCTTGGTTATTTCATGCTCTATCATTCCTTCTCGTCTATCTCCAACCGTTTTTCTCTCGTTTACCTTCTATGTCCTCCATCTTGGATGTTCCCTCGTTGCCATCGTATGCTGTAGGCGGCTATATTTAATTCTAGCATCCACCACCAGTTGTCTACTGTAGATGGCCTTATTTAATTCTCATGCCCGCCACCAACCAGTATGTGTGTGCTGATCAAAGTTCTACCATTCGCGGCTAGGAGCGCTGGTATCGGTGCGGCCATATTGTGTTGTAATCATGTCACCCACAGGGGTGCACCAGCATCGCCGAGTTTAGTTCTATGGGTGGTCGCTAGGAGCGCTAGAATTATTATAGTTGGTTGTTTCGGAGCTCAAACAATGCCGGAAGCGCGCGAGATTGTCCCGGAACCCATTGGATCGTCAGTCGAGCGTCCTGACCACTATACCATGGAGGAATCTAGGAAAGGAGGGTGTTTAATGTCGAGTATATATATATATATATCACCACTCCATCACTCGGTAAAATAAAATATATATCAAAAATAAGCATGCTGCGACTCTATATAAAAAGTTAGTAGCACCTACATCCATCTTGTATCAAGAATGTTTGAGTTCATTGCCCTGTCATGCAACTTTAAGCTCCACGTTGTTACAAACATATATTCTTCGACATATGCCAAGTACACATATGCTAAGGACGCCTATACCAATCACATGCGCATATATGCTAATCGTACATATACTAAGAGCACCTATGCTTACTATGCACACATCAATCACCCCACCAACTTGCCTTCGGCAAGATCTTTGATTCCCCCCACCAAACTACAGTTTTTTCCAGCTAGAGCGGAGCACCAAGGTGGTAGGTACAAGCGACAAGGATGCCTTAAGCCCTCTTATAAGCATAGTAGCCACTATTTCCGAACATTTTAAGATATAGCCACCAAATTCATAACATAGGTATCACCCCCAACGACGAACAGGGCCACAGAGAAGTAAGCTTGAAGACTTCTTATAAGGGTAGTAAGTCATAATTTCCTATCTGTTTAAGATGTAGCAACCAACTTCATAACAAAGGCAGCAGCCCCAACAACGAACAGGGCCGCAAGGTCAATTACACCTTTAGCCCTTGTATAAGCATAACTCACCACCATTTCTAATCCACTGAAGCTATAGTCGCCAAATTCATAACATAGGCATCACCCCGACAACGAACAGGGCCGCAGGGCAAGTATACCCTAAGACCACTTATAAGCATAGTTGGCCACCATTTCCATACTGTTTAAGATATAGCCACCAAATCCATAACATAGGCAATACCCCTGACAACGAAATGGGCTGCAGGGTCAATTATGCCTTAAGTCCTCGTATAAGCATAGTTGGCTGACATTTCCGAGCTGTTTAAGATATAGCCACCACATTCATAACATAGACATCGTCCCCGACAACGAACAGGGTAAAGGGCCAAGTATGTCCTAAGCATAGTTGACAACAATTACTCATCTGCTGAAGTCATAGTCATCAAATTTAAATAATATGCATCGCTCCCGACATCGAACAGGGCAGTGAGGTCAATTATACCTTAAGCCTTCCTGTAAGCAAAGATGACTGCCATTCCCTATCTACTACATTCCCTATCTATCTACAGTTGTAAAATGCATACCACAGGCATTACTTCTGACTGCAATCAAGAAGACATGAACAAGTAGGCCTTAAGCCCTGTTATAAGGATAGACACCATTTCCGAACCTTTGAAGTTCTAGAAAATGTAACAACAAGCCATACATGTAAATAAAATAAAGGTAGGTATAAAAATAAGTGCATCACAAACTTACCGATGCTTGTAAGAGTGTAGGTTCTCAAAAAGCACACATACACATCAGTCTGCAAGCACACAAAAATCGCCCACTGCCACCCTCGTCGTCTGCTACCAAGGGCATCTGTCAACTTGGATCCCCTCAGCGACTGTTAACCTCCCTTCGTTCACCGACATCCAGGCTGTATATATAAAATGCGAAAATATACACATTAATGAATGTTAGCACGGGTAACACGCAACAACCAACCATGTGCGAAAAAAAACCAAGGTATATACAAATGCACTGCGAGCATGATGCACATAGTCGCGGGTAACAGTAAAATGCATATATAGTAATACAATAAAACACCATCGGCCCAACGCAATGACCGGCAGCCCGAGGACCATGGCATGGCCAACCCCTAACAACCAGCCATAAATAGAAAAAATAAAGGAGTACGTTATTGCACCGATAACAAGACGTACGTAGTCACGGGTCACATTAAAACTAGTGCGCGTTTATACAAATAAACACTGTAGACTAAGCATGAGGGTTGGGGGAACCGAATGTCAAATACACGAAACCATCCTGTACTTTAAAAACCAGTCACATAACAAATAACACAGAGCAGGCATATATACAAGTACATCACGAAAATGTCATAACGAGTCACAATATATATAAATAAAAAAAAAACGATCGTGCCACAGTCCATAATAGTGATATCAGTGTTGCTATAGCACCCAGAATTTTAGTAAAAGCTAAAATGCTCAGCGACATGAAAAAGAACGAATGTTCACAGAGACCAACATTAAAAAAGTCTGCAGTGCAACAAGTGCGGTACACATTACGCAACTAGTGAAGACTGTGTTCCTTTGCTTGCCGCGATACATTTAAACCATTAGTTGCGCAAGAGAGACGACACTGCTACATGATGAAGCATGCAGATATAAAAAATAAAATTGTAAAAGCAAATACNAAAAAAAAAAAACGATCGTGCCACAGTCCATAATAGTGATATCAGTGTTGCTATAGCACCCAGAATTTTAGTGAAAGCTAAAATGCTCAGCGACATGAAAAAGAACGAATGTTCACAGAGACCAACATTAAAAAAGTCTGCAGTGCAACNAAAGCTAAAATGCTCAGCGACATGAAAAAGAACGAATGTTCACAGAGACCAACATTAAAAAAGTCTGCAGTGCAACAAGTGCGGTACACATTACGCAACTAGTGAAGACTGTGTTCCTTTGCTTGCCGCGATACATTTAAACCATTAGTTGCGCAAGAGAGACGACACTGCTACATGATGAAGCATGCAGATATAAAAAATAAAATTGTAAAAGCAAATACTTATAAGCATTAACCAATCAACGCATACTGCGCGAGCATCGAGCGCTGTACGTCACGTTAGTCTAGAAAAAAAATAGTGCTGCGAAGCCGAGAAGCACAGGAGTGATAAGGACAACAATGTTAAGCACTCTTGCGAAGAGACATAATAATATTTAAAGGAAAATAGTTATAAGCACTTACCAAACATCACTCAATCGCATATTACACAAGTGTCGGGTGTTGCGCGCTGCGTTAGACGATGCAAGGCAAGACCAGGTAGCCCTGGTTAGTACAACAGAATGGCAAACGATTTCCTTACGAACCGATTAAAACGAAACCATCAAATTTAGAGTACAGCCAACACTCACAACACTAGCAGCAGAACGCGTCCGACCTGCCCGATGTTGCACGTTCAACTAGCTTCTCAATAATCTGTAAGGCAGCCCAGGTGGACGGCCGACGGCGTGGGCACAGTGCAGTTCTCGCCAAGTCGAAGGGATGGCACATACACTAGCCGAGAGACAGGGTGACAAGCCAATCGAGTTACACACATGCACTTCCCTTTACGAGAGGAATTCAGTTATACAGTACAAGCTAAAAATGTATTCCGTTTATAAATAGTATATACATGTACTTATTTTGAGTAAGGACCATTTATAGTGCTACAAACGTAGGCACATTATGAAACGAATTACCGATGAATCGCTTGCCGAGAAATTTTTAGCTATATAAAAATAACATTAAATGTACGAATTTTGTTATGACGAGTAATAAAAAAGAAACGCAACATATACATTTCCACTATTTAGCTGTGCCAAAACATAACGGAAAAAACTAGTGTAGCTATTTCATACAGCTGGAGCTCATGTGCGCATCTCGTAGATATAGATGGGAAAGCAACATAAGCACAGACTGCAATGAATATCTTGCTTTTCCATGCATGGCATACATCACCGACCAAGAAAGTAAGTCGTCATTTACAATAATTGTAGTTATACCCTGACAGCGCTGGAGATAGTGCATCAGCCTTGAGAATAAGGTAACATAGGTTCAATCCTCTAGAGAATCCCAATTATTGCACAGGTAAAAATACTACATGATACACAATTAAAACTCCTGTGTTATGTTTATGTATATAAGTATCGAAATCATCATGCAACAACTGCAAGGTTCAGGAAATAACTGAAACTTAGTATGCACACTCTGGTGATGACATCATACCAAGCAGGTACTTGCCGGCAGAGACTGGGGGAGAGAAGTGGCTGGGGAGGCGCATTCACTTAAGGTAGTGATTTCTAAATATCAAGCAGGATTGGAATATGGTAGCAAAACCAATTTACATGCTAAGTAACAGCAATGGACATTATCTCCAACGAATATTTGTTCATCGCAAAGACTTGCACCCTACCAAACATTAAAAAATACAAAGCAATAGATACATTCTTAGTCGATAACAATTAAAAAAATAGACATATTTTTTTAATGCATTTACTCCTATTCTCAACAAAAATCACACACTTACATAATATTTCATTCAATAAAGCCTCTTGCTCTGAGTTCATCAATAATCGAATTTATCTCTTCACCGACAGAGATATCCGGTTATTTGTAATGGAAACAACATCCATAGTCTATCAACCAAGTCATTGGGGTTTTCAGAAAATAAGAAGGTAGACCTTACAACTTCCTTCGCAGAAGGTTCACGATCCACGCGTGCATGTACACGATACACGCGTGCATGTATGTTCTTCCGTGATCAGTAGGTTGCGAGATACCTCTGGGACAAAGTATTGGGTTCGAATTTGTGTTTCTTCTGCCCCAACTTCAAGGGGCCCTTATCTTCAGCAACACGTTTTCGCTTTTGCTCAGCAAATGTCGTCACTTAATCATTGGTACAATATTCCCTTTTCCGTTTATTTTTTTACACCACCACCAGCAGTCTTGGAGTCCGAACTTTCCTCCTCTTCACCATGACTAGTTGTAACATCTTCGTTCTTGACTATACATGTTAAAAGTGCATATATATATATATATTNTCCTCTTCACCATGACTAGTTGTAACATCTTCGTTCTTGACTATACATGTTAAAAGTGCATATATATATATATATTAATTCTGACGAATTGTATGGCTCGCACTATTCGTAGTAATTTCTGCAACACGTATTTCCNATATATATATATATATTAATTCTGACGAATTGTATGGCTCGCACTATTCGTAGTAATTTCTGCAACACGTATTTCCTTCATCACATACTGTTTTGGAACACGATGCCGGCTCGGGTAATGTCATGGGTGCTGATTCAGAGTTAGTTTACACGAATCAGCAGGAAGACTATATATAGCCTTGTCATGTGGAATGTTTAATGGATGCTGTCCCGAGTGAAGCAAAGGTGTGTTACCTTTACACGTACCAGTATGTACGAGTATCTTTAGATTATCTGGTCCAGGTCAGTTTTTTTTTAATGGCCCGGAAAATTTTAAGGAGTAAATTAATTGGAAGAAAACGCCAGGAAGCTATACGTGTTAGAAAATTAGATTTTGTTAAATCTGGGTATAAGTTTAGAGTCTGTCATAGGTGTAAGGTGACTTCCTCTCTTCCAGGTTTAAAAGCTGAAAAGACAGGCTTGATTGTGTTAAGAGGTTTGAAGGGGACATTAAAGATGAAGTCTTCGGCGTTCGTGGGGGTGAAGCGAGTTGGAGACGGAGCCGCGANGGGCGTGACGGCGGGGAATCGAGCCCGGGTCGTCGCGGTGGGAGGCTGCCGCTACACGTCCGCCACAGTTGGCCCCGACAGAATTTATTTCGACTGTCGTGTAAAGCGGTCGATAAACCGACATTCGCGTCTCCGCCCTTTCACTGCCGACACGTCGACAACCGCTCCCTGACCACACGACACTCAGCCGCGTGGGTCCCGCTCTGTTTGAACGCGTCGTGTTTCCAGGACCTTGCGCTCGCTACTGATTCGCTCTGCCGCGTGCATTTTCCCGTTTCGCGGTGCAGCCGCAGAACAACCACGTGTGCAGAAGACACAGCGCCGCACATTCCCGTAGCATGACTCAGCTAAACAATATACATAACCATTATATGCTGGCAGCAGATATAAACATTGCCGGTGACAAACTCAAAGTCATTAGCCGTCTATAGTTCAATCACGTTTACTTCCAACTTTTCTGAAACCCTGCTCAAGTTCTACATCTAGGATATTCCTCCGCCTCATGCTAACGAAACCTAACTAGGACTAGAAAATTACACCAAAGGGACAACGCACCGCATNAGGATATTCCTCCGCCTCATGCTAACGAAACCTAACTAGGACTAGAAAATTACACCAAAGGGACAACGCACCGCATTACTGCGCACTCACATTAATAACATTTTGCATGATAACTATTTCTTACTAGGTATTACCAACACACCTATGTTCTCGCGATTTTAATTAATACTAATTAGAAATTCAATATTACAATTTATAAATAAACTATAAGTAAAAGATTAAACTAATTAAAACAAGGCACTAGGTTAACACACACACACATACACACACACACACACACACACATATATATATATATATATATATATATATATATATATATATATAACGCTTGTGATAAATTACATTTTTAAAAAACAACCAAACACGTAATACATGGGGTGATTTTTCAAAGGTTTCATTCAAAAAGTGTGAAGAAACCACGAAAAGGCTATAGCCATCTAACATTACGATTGCGGTAGAAAATAGTTCCGATGATATTTTGCAATTTTAGTAAAGGTCAACCGCATTAATCACAGTTTTTCTTTGGTTTATTCAATGCTCTATAATATTACAATACTATATGAGCATGTAAGTGTAAAACTCTTGTAGCCTGCAAATATTTTAATTAATTGCTTTGGTTTCGGGACAGAAACCGTTACCCGTGCTGTGCAAGACTGCGGACGCGTTGGTGACTGGTTACACAACTAACACCTACAAAGCGCCAGAACAGGCGGATTAATACAAACTGCCACCTTGGAGTGAACAGAGTTTAGTACAGTCAATAAGTTCGTGGACGACGTGGTTCGTGGCTGCCTACACTCGGGCCGCCAGTCAATCCACGAACTTATTGACTGCGGTAGTACCACAGTGTAAATGATGTAAATGAACTATGCCGTTGGTTGACTGTGTTTTATCCACACTATTTAGTAAAAGCCTGTTCACGGTAGAGTAATGACTTTTGAAATAACCTTTGAAAAAAAAAAACACTGTCGTGCAGATTACCAATTAGTTGGCAGGGAATTAATAACAAAAATTAGTTACAATACTTGATACAGTATTGCGAGTGTTAGATCAATGTTCATTGAAGTTAGTATTTATACTTACAGTATGTAGTATGTATATATTCGCATATTAGTAAAACATTTGCATTCCTGGCAATCCCATGCTTTCACTTACATGACGCATGAATGAAGTGATTAGGTCCACGGCAATGTTAACTTTTGCATATGGCAGAATGAGACAAGATGAGAAGAAAGGCACACCCTAAGCAGGGCTTTCAAAAGTGCTCAATTAACAGCGAACAGCCTATTTCACTGACTCTAAATAACGAATTCCCGGACATGAGTTCTCTCTCGCGAAAATAGCAAATCGTTATCATATATTTCATCCTAAGCTTTGTTTTATTTCTGTCTAGGTCATTCTAGAATATAAAGGTAATAGTTCACTTTTCGAAATGTTAAACAAAACCTTTCCTTTTTCAGTAAATAATGGGCTGANGATTTTACGTGACAACGTAGTGCTGCGCGCGCGGCAGACCGATCATAGTTGAGTGGGAGAGAGACGCAAGGCATTCGGCGGGCCTCTCTCTCGTTCGGTGACTCATCGTAACGTTACCGAGCGTTACACTTTTTCATAAGTGACTCCCAGCCGCAACCTAATTTAAGACGTTGTCACGTCAAAAACACAATATCTGTCACTGCAACGAATATTCATTAAACATATTTTTTTAGTAATGCGAGAGCGTCTTTATTTATCAAGCGCGTTATTAATTTCCTTGTGGTTCGTCTAATTACATTTATTAATTGTAAAACTGCGACGCTAGCTCCACCGCGTCGTTCGTCTTTGGAATTGCTTCCATGCAAGGTGGCTTTCTCCTTGGCCGGCTCGGCTCCCCTCCTGTTTCCTCCCCTCATTTCCCTCCCTTGATTACCCCTCCTCGGTGACTCATCGTAACGTTACCGAGCGTTACACTTTTTCATAAGTGACTCCCAGCCCAACCTAATTTAAGACGTTGTCACGTCAAAACCTTTCCTTTTTCAGTAAATAATGGGCTGGAAAAAAAAACACACATATAAACGTTTATATTCTGGCGGAGCCGCAGTCTCACTTTCGCTCAAATTGATCTGGACTACNAAAAAAAACACACATATAAACGTTTATATTCTGGCGGAGCCGCAGTCTCACTTTCGCTCAAATTGATCTGGACTACACTTAACGAGCTCACTCCACTGCCAATTTATTTGATCACCGACTGGTGCTCTGTAGTCACGGAGATACTATTTGTCCCGCCTGATTCAAGGCGACAGAAGCAGCTTATTTCTGTGGTACCGAGCCGCTTGCGTAACTACTCGGTGTCCATAAATAAAGATTGATACCAGAGGCTGGAAGCGAAACGTCACGGGGGTTCAACCTTACAACATCGAACACCCTTGAACTATTGTCTCAAACAGACAAGCGAAAAAGAGCGATTGAACCGAGCTGAGAACGGTAACGAAACTGGGGGCAGGAACACTGATACTGATACCTCTCATTGTTATTTAGCCAGTGACATTCAGCTGCCTTCAGGGATGAACAGGACTATACATGCAGGAGGTATGACCGTATAGCGCCCAGGCTCTAAGGTCCAAAGGTCCAATCCACCAAAGTATAACGTGATCCATGTAAATTTTCATATAGCAGACACTACGTGAATAGGCTATTTACACCCGATTCTCCTGATAATGTAGTGCCAAAATGAGACCCCACGAAAGCAGTAACCGATCGATACCGGGCGATAACCACATTTTTAACACTGCCTCAAAAAATGATCATTTACCGCAGTGGTTTTCAAACTTACCTTCACCACGGACCAAGCTGTAGACTGTTAACCTAGCACGGGTCACTGGCATTCGCGGTATCTTCGTGCTTTTTTTATCAAACCTTTGAAAAATCATTCCATATATGACATGGTTGCTTGTTTCCTAAATATGTCGTATCACAAGCGTTTTATACTTCTGTTCACATAAAATTACCTTACTTTTGTTTAAATCGAGCTTTTACTTATGTTTTATCCATAAATCCTAATATTTAAACTATAATTAATATGAATGACAACAGAGAAAATAGGTGTGTTGGTAACGCATAGTAAGAAATAGTTCTCATACAAAATATTATTAAACTGAGCGCGCACGAATGCGGTGCGTTATCCCTTTGGTGTAATTTTCTAGACTTTAAGCTTAGTTTGCATGAAGCGGAGAAATAGTCTGAGATTGGAATTTCAGCAAGACTTCATAAAAGTTCCAAGTAACCATGAATCAACCTAACACGGACCACTAAGGTGTGTCGACTGTCAACCCACCACCAACTGTCAACCTAACGCAGTCATCCTACCATGGCATATTTTTTTCAATTCAAGTACCAAAATTGTAAAATAACTATTTAACTTCTTATTTATATGTATTATCGTAGTAAAAATTTGATATAAAAATGCTTGGTTGTAGAAATGTTAAAAATCAAGTAATAATAAGATTAGGGCCTAACTTCTCGGACCACCTGGGACTTGGCTACGGACCACCACTTGTCGGCGGGCCACAGTTTGAGAACCACTATTCTACTGAGTATTCGTATTGTTACGAACTAGCTTTTCAGCTAGCTCGTACTTGAAAGTATTTAGGGACGTAGCTCAATAATGACTCATGATTCGGTAGAGCACAACAGTATCTGATGAGGTTTTATTACATGAAGATTATACAACTGCTATTTAAATGACTATTGATCGGGAGGGCTTTAAATTGAATACCAAAATGATTATGCATTACATTTAATTCACGCCATTTTATTTAAACCTAACTGGAAAGTCTTCACCTTGTTAATGTTGCCAGAGGCTGATTCTACGAGACGGCTGGTCTGCTTCGCTGGTCGGGTCAACGCCCAAAGGACAAAAGACGAAAGACGCTCGTTTCGGGTGTTACGCCGGCCTATATCAAGCGCGTGGTTCTGCGGCCCCGCTTAGTGACCGGTGGAGGGGATTTCTGCAACTGTCTTATTTCGCAAGCAAACACAGTCCTATTCAAATTCGTTCATTATATCTCCACAACCCGAGATTGGAACAGGTTACGTACACAGCTTGCAAGCTTGGCAACACTCGGCGTTCAAGCTAGGGTTATAAAACACACTGATCAATGTCACCCATAATTCCCAGATGCAGCGTAACACAACAAAATATTATCCGTGCACAAACTTGTAAACCTAATCCGTCACTAACTGTAAGATCATCTTAATTTTTGGCGACTCTTTGGTTATTCATTCACAGATTCTTTAACCCTTTCCTCTTCTACTTGATGGCCTTTTAAATATCTTCATCATAACTGAGTAGGCCTAATTGTTTCTATATGCCTATTGTAAGAGATATGGTTACGTGTAAGAAATGTCAGAAAGCCCTAACGTCGTCTAAATAAAGACTGAATAAAAATATAGTTTGCATTAAGCGAGTTTTCATAATTTCTCCGTTTCTTCCAAAAAATTATTAGGCAGGCGCTTTGTCGCTACATTTATTCAGCACCTGCGCAATATATCTAAAATGGTGTTTAGATCATTCGCTAGCGGTTTTAGTATATTTTGTGATGCCTCATAACGAAACAGATCCGTAAAACGTCAGCCAGACATCGTGTTTGAAGCACAAATTAGGGAACTTTGTTTGAGGCGCGTTTCATTCCCAATGTGCTCGCGCTGTTACCGTGATGTGAAATCGATACGTAATGAGCGGAGACTGGCGCTGCAAACTAGGGGCTACACAGGGCAGTTCTGCGTGAACTTGGGCGGCGTAGATAGCTTGCAAGCGTGCGGAACTGCGCGAACCATCGGCGCGGGCCGCATGGAATTCTCGCCCGCCCTTTTCTGGCACGCAACGCAGCAGTGAATCACTACAGGAACTCGGAATACATTTCTGGCCTGTCTGCTCCAGCCACGCGAGCGATACGACGGTGTTCTCAGAACTGCATTCTGCCTGCGACGACTAAACACGATTCCTTGCGAACAGATATTACTTACTACCCACTGTGTACCTCCCGGCCTCATGCGAACATTAGCATTGCCAGTGTAATGCGCCCTAGGGCTCGGCTTCACCTCTTTCGCAGATATTCTTCGTTTTCGGGTCATAATTTCGGATTCAGAGTAATAACTGACAATGCGCGGTTATAGAAATCTTACATTTTATGAGTTGTTTAATATTTCTGTGCTTGATTTTCACTGTGTGTCACTTGCTAGTTGTAAAAAGTCGGGAACATATTTATACTTTATCAATAAGTTCCTGCCGTTTTGCAAGTNTGTGTGTCACTTGCTAGTTGTAAAAAGTCGGGAACATATTTATACTTTATCAATAAGTTCCTGCCGTTTTGCAAGTAGGAAATAACACACAGTGAAAATTAGATACAAAGGTATTAAACAATTAGTAAAATGTAAATTTTATATAATCAAACNAGGAAATAACACACAGTGAAAATTAGATACAAAGGTATTAAACAATTAGTAAAATGTAAATTTTATATAATCAAACATTTCCAATCATACCACTAAAACTGAAACTATGAAACCAAAACCACGAATTTCTGCATAATACATTAGGTGGAGCCAAGTCTTAAGGGCTATTTTCCCCGCCATATTGGATTCTTCGTTATTCAAGCTTACATTTTAAGAAAATAAAATTCTGAAAGTACCCCAATAATCAACGATCGTTGACCTTACACAGCAGTACATACATAACGACAAAACGTCGAACTGTTATTTATATCACAATATTAATTTTGCCTAATTTTGGCAGGAGCCAGAACCCAGGTCCCTTGCACCGTAAGTCAGTATGTGAAATACCATGCCACAAAATGTCGGCTAAGAAAGCCATATANAGAACCCAGGTCCCTTGCACCGTAAGTCAGTATGTGAAATACCATGCCACAAAATGTCGGCTAAGAAAGCCATATAACAGTCAGGTTTATGTACAATCAGAAAACTATGTACAGGAAGTGTTAAAGATAACAGAACAATACACAATCGGTAAGGAGAGTTGCAAGAAATTTTATCGTCTTTACTATCAACAATAACATCAGCAGTATTGCTTCTAGCGATTTGTTTATCCTACTAAGCTTGCCGCAGACAACTAAAAGGTTGAAAGAATTGCTTTAAAAACACGAACAGAATCGAGAATAGCTTAAAGAAGCAATTAAAAACACTGGACACTCGGGGGAAAAAAAACTGAAACACCAGAAATAATGTACTAGGGAACTCAATCACAGTGCTGTGGTTTCATGATACAGACCTACGCCTAAAAAATTGTGAGAGAAAAAATGCCCTTGAAAAATTACTGTTTACAACTTAGAATATTAGTAAACTTTTCTTACATTAGAATAAAAATAAAATTTTGTACCAGAGGTTGATCCCAAGACCCAAAAACCGAAATCGCAAATGATATAATCAGAGAAATAAAACCGGGAACTTAATTTAAAAAGACTGACGTAGCAGGAATGAANAGAACCCAGGTCCCTTGCACCGTAAGTCAGTATGTGAAATACCATGCCACAAAATGTCGGCTAAGAAAGCCATATGACAGTCAGGTTTATGTACAATCAGAAAACTATGTATAGGAAGTGTTAAAGATAACAGAACAATACACAATCGGTAAGGAGAGTTGCAAGAAATTTTATCGTCTTTACTATCAACAATAACATCAGCAGTATTGCTTCTAGCGATTTGTTTATCCTACTAAGCTTGCCGCAGACAACTAAAAGGTTGAAAGAATTGCTTTAAAAACACGAACAGAATCGAGAATAACTTAAAGATGCAATTAAAAACACTGGACACTCTGGGAAAAAAACTGAAACACCAGAAATAATGTACTAGGGAACTCAATCACAGTGCTGTGGTTTCATAATACAGACCTACGCCTAAAAAATTGTGGAAAAAAAAATGCCCTTGAAAAATTACTGTTTACAACTTGGAATATTAGTAAACTTTTCTTACATTAGAATAAAAATAAAATTTTGTACCAGAGGTTGATCCCAAGACCCAAAATCCGAAATCGCAAATGATATAATCAGAGAAATAAAACCGGGAACTTAATTTAAAAAGACTGACGTAGCAGGAATGAATTTAATGTACCTGTAAAACACAATGGCAAAGACTCCTCTCCTGTTGATTAATATCTCAAATAGTAAGAATACTAGCGTTGGTATGAGAGCGACCAACTATGACTCTTAACGACACTCCCTTGTCACAGATACTATTATGGCTTGTTTCTGAAGTAATAACTCGTATTTACGTAATAAATTCAGAAACAAGCCAGTCACGAATCTAACAGCGCCCGCCGCTCAGAGACTGCTGTAAAGGTGCTGTGGTCGAGAACAAAATAACCCATCTACAAGACGAACTACAGCTGTAACTAACTGAGCGTTTATATTTGTCGACAAGCAACAGTTATTTCGTTAACTTTATATATTTAGAGAAGAAGAAATAAACAGAAAATTAATTTTGTTGTATAAACATATTCATGTATTTAGATTCATTCCATTTATCATCGCTGATATAGCTGATTCCCAACAGTAACGATTAAAAAAAAAAAGTTTAAAAAAAAAAGACTTTTACACCTTACACATACGTGCCAAATACTAGCATCTATGAGTTATTTTCTTTAAAATGTATTTCACAACTTGTGCTACGTGACGTAAAGTTTTCAAATGTTAGTTCTTACTTATAAGCACGATAATGAGCGTAGTTCGATGCAATTTAATAACAGATACCAAGTCAGAGGTCATGAAGTAAATAGGATTATAAAGTAGGACCGCGTGTAACGATCGCGTGTTACATCAATTCACGACTCTTGTCGCTGTCGCACCTGAGGCACATTATATCTAAGTCAGTTCCTAGCCAAGACAAGTCAGAGCCGCACACCCTAGTGAGGCGCTGCTTGTTGATAGGCGGAGTTGCAAGCGACGTGGGACCTCTTTCGAAGATAGTTTTTTTACTGGCGAGAGCTCTGCAGGGCGGGTAACACAAACTGCGGGCGTGTCACATAACTGTGGCCCTGTCGCAAATGCCGACAAGTGCAAGCGTTGAAGACCAGCATGTTACCGAACTTATTCGCAAATATCTTCGCCCTCTGTTAAGGGGAACCCTGCAAAGAACACTGCATTGTAATAATACAGGTCCGTGAATTTCGCAAATTCATTCCGAGGCATGTCAGGCTTCAAAAACGAATACTTTAATTTAATGGTACGTTTACGACTGGATCACAGTCGTGTCGCTCTGGAAAACTTCGTGCTAGTGAGCACTTTTGAGACCCTAGTTACTTTTTCCTTTCAGACATTTTTTATCCTTTAACCACCTTTTCAAATAAACATTGCCGTATAGGTAATAAACACAGTGTGTATATTCCACTGCGCTCATAAGTTTAACGTATATGGATAAAATAAAATATATTTATTGACTATTGCTCTAGATTAGAGGGCTTTCAAAAGTGCTCAATTCACCGTGGATAGCCTATGGAAACTATTGTTCCATGGACGCATACGGGATCTTATTCTGTTGTGTTCCAAAAGTGTTATCATTGCCCATAGCAATAAAATATTTGAACTAACACTAGTCCAAACTCTAGAGTACCATGTAGGCAGGCCCCACGGGATGCGAAAACCAGCCCCCCCCCCCCNCCCGCGGTATCTCCTACATATAAATTCGAGTGTAAGTCAAAAAAGTGAGTTTTATTATTTTATTTCTCAGAAACAAATTATTGTAGCTCGCAGCAAAAGTATGTATCTACTAGTTTGTAGTTTCGCCGATAGTTGGCGCATAATTGCACAAATAGGTAAAACATAACCTGGGTGCAAAGACAGTTGCAAAATGGCGAAAGTACTGAACAGGTGGTCTCGGGAGGAGGCGCGGCGGTTATTCATTATCCGTGGGCAGAACACACAGAACCCGTCAACATTCACAGGAGGATTGCGCCTGTGTACGGAGAGAAAGTGATGCCTGTTCAACAAGTACGGAAATGCTGACGTGAATCTGCAGAGGATCGAACGAATGTGAAAGATGACGAGCGGAGTGATTGTCCATAGTACAGCTCGGACTTCGCAACTTCAGACTTTCATACTGTTACAAGAATGCCTGAGAGGCGTATCTGATTTCGTGAGGGATAGAGGTCTTAATAATAACAAAATAACTAAATTCTATAATTGTATTTATTCTTAATACTACAAACAGTCAAACATCTGTTATTTACCTGTCTGAGCGTCTTATTAACTTTTATTATTCTTATTGAAAGCAATATTTCATTAATATCTCCATTTAATTTACCAGTCTTCACTCTTGCTAATGTCCCTTAAACTGCTCCAATTATTTCCACACGTTTAGTTAAAACTGTCTATTTCCATCTTCCCGAATGTATTTTCATTCACGCATCCATTACACAGTCCCGCAGATCAATCCCACTAGCAGGCGCACTCTCGCAGATCGCTGCAGTCATCCCTCGCCGCGCCGGAATCGTCCAACTGTCGCTTAAGGTCACACGAAACGCCAAACTCTCGTATCTTAATCACTCTCTCCTCAGAGGCCCGCATGTGATATTTATATTCGAGGTAGGTGCCGTCTAGAACGTTCTCCACAATTCAAGTTGTTCTGGAAAAAAGTAATAGTGGTGATGGCATTCCTGCATGATAAATTGAGAAATATGAACTTCTCGGGGTCAGCGAGGCGCGAGCTGCTATAAGTTTATCGGCGTGAGCGGCGGCGTCCTTTATGGTAGGCCGCTTTCTTCGTCTAACGTTTTAAAAAATGGCCTCCAGCTCTCGACGCCTTCCCACGCGAAGGAAACACCGGGAAGCGACATGCAGCAATACGTTTGGCAGAATGAACACACATCTGCGGGCAGACGATTTTACAGCGACGACGAAGTGTAAGACGAAGTAGTGAAACGACTAAATACGCAGAACACCACTTTATATCGTCAGGGAATGGAAAACCTTATGTTACGCTATGAGACAGGCTTAAACTAATTTCGTGAATATGTCGAAAAATAAAGGAGTGGTGCCGAAATAAAAACGAGTTTTGTAAGTATATCTGCCCTACTGCACATATTCTCTAGCGAGAAAAAAATGTCCATATTCTACCAAATCCCGGCTGTCTTTTGCATACTGGTTTTATGACAAATTGTTTCGAGCTTCGAACCCTTGCTCTTATTTTTTTTGCTAAGTTCGACTTTACGACGATAATGGCATTGTTTTACGGGTGCTATTTTCAAACACGCTGCCACCACGAGTCCAACCTCATATGACCTCGTGGGCATTATGTAGCGGAGGTGGGATCTGGACACGAACCACGTCATAACCGCGCCTCCGACGTCACCAACTGAGGGAACCTTTACTAACGGGGACCGGTGTCAGCCCGTGCTCCTACTTTCTCTCTATGACACTTGTGGGTTTGCCGACATATTCGCGGTTTCTTCTCACATTTTGCATCTACCCTTCGAAATATCACCCTACGGATGACGTGCTTGGTTGTTTACTAAATATATCACACGGGCATTATACGTGTGTTGATGTAAAAAATTACTTATTTTTGATTATATTAAATTTTGTTTATATTTTATTATTACATTATAATATATCATTTATAATTAATATTAATTAAAAAAGGGAGAAAATGTGTGTGTTGGTAAATGCCTAGTAATAAATAGTTCTTATGCAAAATATTATTACACTTAGTGCGCACGAATGCGGTGCGTTGGCCTTTCGGTGTTATGGTTCAAGCCTTGTTTGCATGATGCGGAGGAATATCCTGGAAGTAGAACTTTAGCAGGGCTTGAGAAAAGTTGGAAGTAACAGTGAGTGGATCACAATACCCCAGCCTCCATCTCGACGATTCCGATACAGTTGAATTTCACATTGAAATTTCTGCTTAGGCCCCAACCGCCTGACTGTACTACTCGACCAAGGAAAGAGTGCATCCGCAATATATATGAACTACACAAGGTCACGCCGTTCACTCCCTTCCCTCTTCTCTTATTTATTCCTTCTTACTCCTGGATAAAATAAAGCGCTCGGCGGCGTGTGCCAGGTGTCGAATGACCATAATTTGTGGCACAGTGTTGACTAATTAACGTTGCCGTGTTGATGTTTTCGTGTGGGCTGGTAAAGTCTCGTCGACAGGTGTATACGCGTTCGCGCAGACAGCTACGGTATAAATTACCCGTTCTAGCCGTTGTCCTTCCCCTCTCACCACTCGAAACACCACAACATAGCATGAAAACAAAAGTATATTTTTTTAAAACGCTTATCTCGAAATATGCGAGTAACGTCTGAAGTGAGTGCTTTTTTTTTTTTTTTTTTTTTTTTTTTGTAGATCAGCACATTGGGCGAACGTTTAATAATTTCGTGGAAAAACGAGTATTTCAAACACACTGCGACGCACTTCAAGCGCCAGGTAGGCGAGCCCCTTAAACAGGAATTTCGAAAAAAAACTTCAGTTCTCTCGCCAAGTTAGGGATGGGCCAAACAGTTGCTTTCATGTAACGTGTTGCATCGTCCCAGTTCCAAGTAAGTAACTCGTTCCAGTAACATGTTATTTTTGAAACTGGTTATTTAAAACATTTCTCACCTGTCCCGACGTTCCGGGAAATAACGATTACGTTGTTCAATGTTGCAAAGCTTGGCGTTCCAAAAAATTACGTTCGCGCATGCGCACAGTTGCTAACCACAAAACGTTCCAAAAAAATAACATTTACGCATGCGCACATTTGCCAGCCAAGGCGTTCCAAAGCATGCGTAGTGTTTAATTGCCTGGTGCGGTGGGGGAAGTTAAACAGTTACAAGCCAGACGTTACAAAAAATAACCTTTACGCATGTGCAGCGGCAGCCAAGCGTTGATTTGCAACACGTTGCCAAATTGCAACAGTTTATTATACTCGTTACGTTAAATAACGCCCATCTCTACATCAAGAGAGCTCGGAATCCTCGCGGTATGAAAGCAGACTGCACGAGGCTGGGAGTTGACTACACCGTGATTTCCTGAGTTGGCAGAGCCTAGCCGGGGCTGACAGCAGGTAGCGTGCAACGTCAGTTCGTGTGCGCGCCCGTCGACGTTATCTACTCCGAGCGGTGCGATGTGTGTGTACAGAGGTAGAAGTAGCATGCAGTAGTGTGAGGGG
>NQII01004052.1:78664-104622 GCA_002778355.1 Clitarchus hookeri
CGACTGTCACGGTTATCTGCCCACGACTGGCCGCCGGGGAGGAGTATAGCGGGATTTACGAAGCGAGGTGGTTGACGAGTACACAGGACTGACCCGGCGGCTGTGCCGCCTAGATAACGGCGCCCGTCAACGTTCCAGCACTCCCCTCCAGAGCCGGCTGGAACCGCCAACTCCACTTCCGTCTGAACCGTAAGATGGGCGGGCGACCCGCGCGCGAGCGTCGTGAATGGTACGACACGTCTCCAAGTTACGCGGCCCGGCCCGCCTGACTATCGCGTTTACAGACGTGCTCGGCATCACAGATCCGTCCTCAGCTGGCCAGCTATAGGTCCTTCACGGTTGATTAGCACTTTCGAAAACCATGCTTAGGATGTACTTTTCCTCTCGTTGTGTATCCTTCTGCCATTGGCAAACGTTACATTGCTACGAGCCTAATGACCTCATTCTTGCGTCAACCACGTGAAATTGTTTAAAACTTAAATGTGTTAGTAGCATGCAAATTAATACCACGTTTAAACATTACTCTCGCAATACGTCAAGCATTAATTCCTTGCCAACTTAACTGCGAGACTGCATGCCGGCGTGCACTGTAGCATATATGTAGTTATATACATTCTTTTTTCACAAGTTTATTTCAAAAGTGTTTACATTACTGTGAACTGCGTATACCTATAATTTTGCTGTGGCGTCAGGCTACGAATTACACTCAAGCCAGGCCTCGCCCGTCCAACAGATTGTTGCTTATACTTTCAACAAAGGACATTAAAAATATTAATCTAGACAGCTGTATCTATTTTATTAATCATACTACGCGGTATAATACATAAAACGAAACTATTTCCGCATAATCAAGTACGAATTAAATTAACAAAAAATTTCAAATACCAATTCGTTTTCACATTTTCATGACTACCAAATAATGGACACTAGAAGTAAATAAAAAATGAATTACAAATTTGTGAATCACCCAAAAACAAATTTAAGAGACAAAAACTAAAAATGTCTGCACAAGTGATTATACTCGCTTTTAAGAAACTTTGCAACTAGCTACATCAATGTCAGGTTCTGCTATGCTTTCTAACATGTAATTTTTTATTTGACTGGAAATAGCTAAAACTAGTATTGTTACGGTGATATGTAGAAAAATTCAGATAGAGAGATTTTAAACAATTATTGGGACATATAGAACGCCTTTATTTATTTTGCCACAAAAAAGGAACGGGTCACCGCTTCAAGTCGCAACTCTTTATAAAAAAATGTTGCACTGCTAAATATAATTGCTAAGTTCGTCTCTTCTAGCGGCGTGCCTAGAATGATGGCGACGCAATTGCTGAGTTAATAACAAAAATCTACAATTCCTTTTACCTGCAGTTAGAGCGAAATAAGTGATTAATTTGAATAGCAGACAGCTAATTGGACAAGCACGTTTTAATACAGCCTCAACATTAGCCTGGCGTGGGAAAAGGGGAAGGTGTAAACAAAAGACCACAGTAGGATGATAATGCCGGTTTAGGCGCAAGGGGCTGGGGGCTCGGAGCTGTTCATGCTTTGTCATTCCGGTCAATCGGTAGCCATTTTTCCCTAAAAAAAATTCCTTTTTTCAATTAAAATCAATTAAATTTCCCTCAAAAAATGTTTTCCTAACAATTTCCCTTTTCCCGTCTAAATTTCCCTTTGTTACCTAAAAAATTCCCGTTTTCCCTCAAAATACATCGATTCCCCCCAGTTTCGCCCTCGACGTCATAGAGTTCGCATACGCGTATATTATAAGCAGTAGCGGGGTCATCTGAGAGACTTACTTTGACAACGGCTAATGCGAAAGGCGGGCTGTCTCGACTAGCTTCTGCAGCTTCGCAACTAAGACTTATACTGCATCTGCGATGTCTTCAGACACTCCAGAGCCAATGGTAGCTACAGCAGTGCCATCGACTTCTTTAGTCATGATGCCGACAGCACCACCGCCTTCTTCTGATGCGTCACCTACAGCAATGCAGCCATCGACGTCTTCTTCACGGCTTCGTTGCTGTTACTGTGAAAAGATATTTGCCTACAGCCAAGTTGCAAGGAAGCATCTGAAAGAACTACTCGTGTGAAGGGACCTTCCTGTGCTATGCAGCGATGTGCCAAGTGCAAACGCCTGTTCAAAGGAGGTGATAAACTGAAGAGACATAGCAAGAACTGTACAGGTAGAGATCCTGCAGCCAAGAAACACCCTGTACTAGCTGCTGGCGAAACCACATATACTATATTCTACCTTAAACAAGCAGCATTCAAGGGAGATTAAAAATATTATGTGATTGGGAATAACTTTGTAGGTACAAAAACATATGTACATACCTTGACCACATTAAGCAAAGGACAATCAAGCAATTAACAGAAGAAGTCAAAGAAAGTCCCCTTAAAATATGTTTGGCTGAGTGTAACTACGAAAAGCGACAGCATTTGGATGAAGCCATTAGTCGGTGAGCATTTAAGACTGCGAATGAAGCATTGTACAAGGTTGATAGCATTCCAGGGAATGTAGAAGCCTTGAAAGAAAAACTTTGTCGTGAAGAAGAATATATGGCGAAGGGTTCTGGTTGGACGCTAACTAGCGTAGACTGTCTTGAGCTGAGTATAAGCAGATTATATTCACTACCTGAAAAGTGAGCAAGCTGCTGTTAAGACACTACGCGAATGGCGTGGAAACTATAGAGATTCTGTTTTTTTTTTTTTAAGATTGTTGTCTGAAGTATGTATGTATGTATGTATGTATGTATATATGTGATTTCAACGTAAAAATGTTTTATTTCTCGCTGGTGCTGCTGTACCTTTACACAGCATTCCTACATTCTTGATATAGAGAATATGATAGCCTTGGTTTTTCAGATCTGTCACTGCATGATGGTACTGTAAGTGGGCATGAAAAAAAATGAAATCATGTGTCAAATTATAATGATTTGGAAGTTAGTACTTCAATATTTGCTGTGTACGCACAATGAATGATATGGAAATTAAGGTATAATATTGAAATTAACTGTACTGAAACTTAGAATGGATTGCCATCATAATACATTTTAAGCAGATTGGATGCAACAGACATGAAAATATATTGTTGAAGTGGTAGAAATTTGACCCTGAGACTTGGAGGGGAGGGCGAAAGTTGAATCGGGTCTGACCAGACCTGCTTCAGTGCGGTATATGGCGGAGAGAGGTTCTATATAAATTTCTGCATGACTGGTGTTACTATAATACACCGCAGTTATTTTCCTGGCAAATTTCCAACTAAATGGAAGATTTCGAAGGTTAAAGGCCAAGACCATATGGTATAATCAAAGATTCCGGAAGTGATGTAACCCAATATGGCAGTTACAGGGGACCGGGTTATCAGCAGGTTACTAAATCGAAGTGGAATGGAAGAGCATGAATACAATGTAAGATGGTAGGTGGAGCGTAGGTGACTTAATCGTGGTGACAAAATTAAGAAGGAATTACAGAGAATGAAAGGAATGTAACTAAGAAAAAAGGAAATCAAAGATGGAGAACATGACATGCCAGAGCATGAGAGAATGTTTGTTTCGTCAACTTGCCTGATGACTAAATCGAGAAATTATCACCACTTAGGTGATGGGAAAAGAATCCAATATGTCAGGCGCAGACAGCACCACCTATACTTTAAATAAATGTAAACAAGTATGGCTGCTGCCTAGTGGCTAAATCGTCAACTCATCTGGTGGATAAATTAATACACTAGCACTACCTATGAGATGAAAAAATATGAAATCAAAGATGGCTTCCCCCAGCAATATATAAACAAATGTCAAACGAAAAAACCACGATGACTGCATATGATAGAATGAGTAAGGGTGGAGGCCTGCCAACTAATTAACCAATGAGAAACAATGGTAGGGGAGAGAAAGGTTATGACAATGTGAGTGATTGGAGGAGGGTCAGTCATCTGCTGTACATGGTGCTGGGGAAACCTCCGGAAATGTTAGTTTTTAAATTTTTTTTTTGTAATTGTTAATAAATTGTATAAATTAGTTTAATCATTCTTAAATATTTGTTAATTTTTTGCGAATTTTTTTTAGCATTTTTGGGGATTTTTAAAACTTTTGGGTTCAAGGCCATACAAGGTCACGGGGTCAAGTGCAAAGGTCAAGGTCACATAAATTTAAGATGGCGGTAGTAGCCAGTAATGTAATATGATCGCTGATTTTTATGGATTTATTTCATTTTTACCATTTTTCTCGAGTTTTTGTTTTTAAGGTCATCCAAGGTCATGGTTATAGGGTCAAGGTCATGCGTCAAGGTCAAGTGAACCTGTGTTCAATATGGTGGTTGGGTAACATCTTAACATGGCAGCTGGTCGGTTCCAGTTCCTCGTCCCCTCTAAGCCAAAACATTAGAAACTTTAATTTTTATAAAATTTAAAAACAATTTTTTTATAATTTTTAGCATTTTTTAAATTTTTTGGGAATTTTTAAAACAATGGTTCACATTTTTTTGTTTTCAAGGTCATTCACGGTCACGGGGTCAAGTTCACTTGCATCCAATACGGCGGTTAAGATGGCTGACAGAACCATGATGGCTGATGGTCGGCTCCGGCTCCGATCCTGGGTCCCATGTATTGATTTGGCATACCTATGCCTATAAAACCAATATGGCCGCCACTGCTCTGCCCTCAAATACGATCCCCCCAAGTCTTCCCGAAAATTGTCTTTCGGGGGATCGTTTTTGCAGCTGGGGGGATCGGTGCTTTTTTTGAGGGAAAAACGAGAATTTTTTAGAGAAAAAAAGAAAATTTTGAGGAGGAAAAGGGAAATTTTAAAGGAAAAATGGCCGCCGGCCGACCGAAATGACAAAGCATGAACAGCTCCGTCACTCCGAGCCCTCAGGCCCTTGCGCCAAAACCGGCATAATCATTCTACTGATCACCAGTGCTTCCCCGCAAGGATCGGACCGCAGAATATTTCACTTAGGCCTATAATTAATATTAATAGAAACAGAGAGACAATAGGTGTGTTGGTAACTAGTTAAGTTTTGTTTGCATGAGGCGTAGGAATGGCCTGAAAGCAGAACTTCAGCTGGGTTTCAGAATAGCGGAAAGTATTAATGTACTGTATTAACTAATCAAGAATATTACAGCATAGCCAACTGCGCTCGGTGCTAAACGCCTCAAATGCCGGGCTTTTATAATATTATATGAAACCATTCAGCTGGAGCCTGCTATTTTTCGCGAATAATCTGAGTGCAAGGTTGATTTAAATATGATATGCACATGCATTCATCTTTCCTACGGTTTATTGGGTGCTGCGTAAGGCAATCCATTTCTTTGTTTGATCGGATCACTCAGAATTTTTTCTGTGATTCCAATACGATCAGCTAAGTCCTCGAGGGAGGGGAAAGGTGCTCTAATCATGGAAGATAAACAACGCCACGGTGTTTCATAAATAGCCTGGAAATATTTCCGCGTGAATAAATCACTGCCTCTAAAATATGTGCGACATATTTTAAAAAGCAAAACGGGAGTGATTCATCACGAGATGATATATTTTACTCACTTTCAGAGATCGTGGACTGATATGAGCCAAAATACACTAGGATGACTTTCCCTACGCGGCTTCAAAGACACAAAGCTGTTCGCCACAAAAAAAATTAGAAAATAAATAAAATTAAAGAATATCAATTCTTGTTTCTTCAGCGGATGTTTTCCTTTAATGCGTAGATGTTATAAGACGTACGCTGGACCAAAGGGGCTACACTACATAGGGACTGCAGTGTTCTTGTTGAGCTCTTACGTTTGTGTGTAAACTATCATTTGAGTAACATAAATACAGTACTGGCACAATTTATACAGTCAATTAACTTTCAGGCAAAGAAGAACCTATTTATCGTTTTTACAATAATACTGACTTCACTTATGCAAGTTAATACTATCGAGAAAATACAGTAACGTGGTGAGATGAGAAATAATCGGTTTGTGAATTATTGTGCCGCAGTTACTATGTTTTGGTGGCGTTTATGTTATTTGAACTTGCTTGAACTACGCAATGTTTTTAAAGTCGTTATGCCAGGTTCGTTGCCAGTTCTCAAGTGTACTTGTTCTGCAACGAATACACGTTTTAATATTAACTGCATGCACATTTTTATGTACGAAAATAACGCATGTAATCAGATTTTGAATACTTCGTTAGGAAAATTCTAACCTTAAACTAAGTGCGAAAATTTTCACCGCCCCCAGCTTGAGAACGCCTTAAAAACTACAAACTCCTGGTTTTTTAATTGTTTCCTTTTATTCCTTTCGGAAACATCGAAGTTGTTTCTTACTTGTTTACAAAATATCAATAATTGACATATTTTTATCAGTCTACAGTACGTATATAGCTACCGATGCCATGTCCAGGGGGCAAAAACAATATTTTCTTTTGAAAATTCTTAAAGAATAATATCTTCAGAAATATAATTGATAATGTGATACAATTGAATAAGCCCATACCATTTTCGTACAAGCTGTTCTCTTTGTTTGGCACGACAAAGCATTCGTTAATGTTCTTGAATTGTTACCGCTTCTCTGCATTTGATATTTTCTAACTTGTAACAGCCGAAGTGAAATAATTGATTACTTTGTGGGAGCGACTACGTAGGACATAATAGCTACGGCAGTCGAGAAGAACAGATTTCAGAAAACGTGTTAAGTTATACCCTAAGTCATGTCGTCTGAAAAAATCTATTCAAAATTCACGTTTACGGGTAGTAGCCGAAAATAAAAAATCCAAGATAGAGGTACTTGATCCCCTTTAACGATATGCGTATGAACAGGTGGCCACTACACGTCGTACCACAGCAAGTTACACTCCGCTTGTTTTCACGACGTGAATCCGCTCCTAATGAGCTGAAAAAGTACCTGAGAATGGCGTCCTAGCACACGCACTCCACGGGCCGAAACCCAACAAACGGTCCCCACACCACTCACAACTCCAACACACACCTCTTCAATGCGCAAAATGCGTAAACAAGTGTTGTTCCGTTATCTGTATACAGGCGCATCTGTATACACCATACATCATTCTATCTCGCGCATCAACTGCTCGTTGTGTGTGTGAGTGTGTGTGTGTGTGAGTGTGTGTGTGTGTGTGTGTGTATGTATATATATATATATATATATATATATATCATATACCATACAAAGCAGTATTATCACAACCGAAAAATATTACGGAACACCGTTATCGTAAATTAACTATAGACACAGTACCACAGAATATACCTGAAAGGTTGATGCAAGCTAATTGCTGTAAGTATGATCACAAATGTCGTTAGAGATCTGCTGGTTTCCTTGTATTTGGTTGAATCTGTTATTTATAAGACTTTTGCCACATCAGTTACGTTCTTGGGACATTTTCAGTGTTATTTTGGAAAACTGAAGTGAGATACTCAAATCAAGGATTATTATTTTATTTATATATACTATATAATATTGATAATGGCTTGCGGGTCGAAGTTAGACCACGGCGGGTTCACATGCCGTGGAATTTCCATCTTCATTTTCAACCAACGGCAAAATAGGCGCACGGTGGTTGTTCCGTTGCCTCGTGCACTCAAGAACGTATTCAACAACAGGCTAACATTTGACGGGATTGCTAGCAGCTTCCTCGGTGCAGGCAAGGGAACACGGCACTAGTTCGACTTGCGGCGGGACGCGACGTCTCAAAACAGCTGGGACAAGCGACGGAAGTGACTCACGCACCTCGCACTTCCTGCGACGGCGCATGAATACCCCGCGCGCGCGCGCTCCGCAGCAGTACCGGTGACGTCACTGCACGCAGCTATCACGCCTCGCCACGCACACGCGTAAACAGCAACCCTCGCAAGAGTTTCCGCGACATCTGCGATATACTCAATTCACGGTTACTTACAACTTTTCTGAAGGCCAGTTCAAGTTCTACTTCCAGGATATTCTTCCGCCTCGTGCAAACAAAGCTTAACTAAGTCTAGAAAAATACAGCAAAGGGTCACTCAGTTTAATAACATTTTGCATAAGAACTATTTCTTACTAGGCATTAACCAACGCACCTATTTTATCAGAATTTATATAAATTATAAATTAAATTGATTGATTTATTAATTAGAAAAAGCTTATTAACGTCCCCCAGTGTTATGCCTGAAGGCTTATCAGGGGACGGCCTACACACCCGTGACTTGACTAGGATTCGAACCCAGAGCCTCTCGCACCGCAAACCGGCGGCGCACCAACCGACTGTGCCCCGGGAGGTCAACATAAATGAAATATAATAATTTATAGACAAAATATTAATATATGTTCAATTGAACCAAAAATGATATTTTGTTGTGTTAACACAAGACGGTGTAGAAGGGCACTAACATTAATTTGAGATAGAGAACACCGGTCTGGAAACGTCACCATCGAACGTTACAACCAAAACTGTTGGGATGCCTATTACAGTGGAATACGACAACAGTCGGGCAGTTGTGGAAGAATGTACTACGGTTAATGCCTTAAGGTAAAGTACTAACATTACGTTGAAGCCTGAAAACCAGGATAAACATCCTTGCCCGAGCCAGGAATCGAGCTCGGTGCCTGGAGAGTGGCAGTTAAGCATGCTAACCGCGATGTCACGAGCCGGCCAGCATGTCTTGTAGGCGTAGTACAGCGCGAGGGGTGGGCAAGGTGCGTGCGCTCCGCTAACGCACGGGAGACGGCATGCGGTGGGTCGACGTGGTGGGTCCTGGGGCACTAGCGTCGGTAGACTGCAGTCTTGTTTACACGCGGACGAGTGCACTTCATCAGTCTGGATTGGAGTACACTGCCGCGGAACGTGTGGATATGGTGCTTGTGTACGGACGTGCTAATGGAAACATTAGGAAAGTATCCCAATGATTGTAACGTTCGATGGTGGCGTTTCCGGACTGGGTTTCCCTATTTCAGATGGATGCTGGTGCCCTTCTACATCATCCCGCATACATATTGTATAAACTGTCTATTTATTGTTACTTCCAAATTTTATGAAGCCGTACTTAACAACTACCTATACCTCCTCCACATGGGAACAAAACCTACACAAGTCAAGAAAAAAAAAACACCAGGGGGATAAAAAAAATGTACCGCATTTGTACGGCGGACAATCAAAAATAAATATTTATTTTATATGCACATAACAGTAACAGTAAAATGCGCTTCCACCAGTTTTACCTGAAAACGCGGAGCAACACTTACTTTACAAATAAACGCACAAAAACTGCATTTAATAATATTCTACAAGAAAAATATTACTTACATGCTATTAACAACGTAAACTCCTTTATGTTTGTAATATANCATTTAATAATATTCTACAAGAAAAATATTACTTACATGCTATTAACAACGTAAACTCCTTTATGTTTGTAATATATATTAACTACGAAATAAATGTTAAAGTTCATAAACAAAAAATACGTTTTATTTAATTTAAAAAAAGGTACCTAATCTTTACCAAATAAAAACTCATCATACAGCGTGATCGGAAATTAAAATCCCGAACTGCGGGAAGTGATTCCCTGCGAAAAAAAAGTAGAAAATACACAGGACACCATATACCTAAACGGAATATTAAAGAAGATATGAGCCTGTGAAAATTGGGTTTTGATAACGTATTTTCGCTGAATGCTTTGTACTTTCTGCCAGCGGTATGTCCCACACGGTTGAATGGAACACGCCCATGTATCGCGCTATGGAGCGTGTACTAGTGAAGAGCACGTCGTTGATGTGCTGACGTACACCGAAGAGCCAAAAAAAACTGGTATAGGCGTGCGTATGCAAATAAGAGAGGTATGGAACCAATCAGAGTAANACTGCCGCGGAACGTGTGGATATGGTGCTTGTGTACGGACGTGCTAATGGAAACATTAGGAAAGTATCCCAATGAGTGTAACGTTCGATGGTGGCGTTTCCGGACTGGGTTTCCCTATTTCAGATGGATGCTGGTGCCCTTCTACATCATCCCGCATACATATTGTATAAACTGTCTATTTATTGTTACTTCCAAATTTTATGAAGCCGTACTTAACCACTACCTATACCTCCTCCACATGGGAACAAAACCTACACAAGACAAGAAAAAAAAACACCAGGGGGATAAAATAATGTACCGCATTTGTACGGCGGACAATCAAAAATAAATATTTATTTTATATGCACATAACAGTAACCGTAAAATGCGCTTCCACCAATTTTACCTGAAAACGCGGAGCAACACTTACTTTACAAATAAACGCACAAATACTACATTTAATAATATTCTACAAGAAAAATATTACTTACATGCTATTAACAACGTAAACTCCTTTATGTTTGTAATATATATTAACTACGAAATAAATGTTAAAGTTCATAAACAAAAAATACGTTTTATTTAATTTAAAAAAAGGTACCTAATCTTTACCAAATAAAAACTCATCATACAGCGTGATCGGAAATTAAAATCCCGAACTGCGGGAAGTGATTCCCTGCGAAAAAAAAGTAGAAAATACACAGGACACCATATACCTAAACGGAATATTAAAGAAGATATGAGCCTGTGAAAATTGGGTTTTGATAACGTATTTTCGCTGAATGCTTTGTACTTTCTGCCAGCGGTATGTCCCACACGGTTGAATGGAACACGCCCATGTATCGCGCTATGGAGCGTGTACTAGTGAAGAGCACGTCGTTGATGTGCTGACGTACACCGAAGAGCCAAAAAAAACTGGTATAGGCGTGCGTATGCAAATAAGAGAGGTATGGAACCAATCAGAGTAACGCGATGCGGTCGGCAGCTAGATCGGTTACTGCTGCTACAATGGCAGGTTATCAAGATTTAAGTGAGTTTTAACTTGGTGTTATAGTCGGCGCACGAGAGATGGGACATAGCATCTCCGAGGTAGCGATAACATTTGGATATTCGCGTACAACCATTTCACGAGTGTACCGTCAATATCGGGAATCCGGTAAAACATCACATCTTCGACGTCGCTGCGGCCGGAAAAAGATCGCGAAAGAACGGTACAAACGACGACTGACGAGAATCATTAAACGTGACAGACGTGCAACCCTTTCTCAAATTGGCGCAGATTGGATTTGTGGACTGCCCTGCAGGATTCATGGTGTGAACTGCCTCCTGCATACCTTCAGACATTATTCGAGTCCATGCCACGTAGTCTTGCGGCACTTCTGCGTGCTCGGGGGGCCTTACACGATATTAGGCAGGTGTACCTGTTTTGTTGGCTCTTCAGTGTATAACTTCCTCAAGCCGAACAGTGCGCACAGACCGAGGACGGCTAGCAATACGCATGTGTCTCTGCAACATGGGAAGCATAAGTCAGCTTTTTGCTGCGGATTTCGTAGGCGTTGTACAAGGCATTCGGCAAAAATACGTTTTCAAAACCCAATTTTAATAGACTCATATCTCCTCTAATACTCCGTTTAGATATACGGTGTCATATATATATTTTCGACTTCATTTTTCATAAGGAATCATCTTCCACAGTTTAAGCATTTAATTTCCGAACAGTCAGTATATTATTTGTTTTTGGTAACAGCAAAAAAAAAGTCAGACGTAAGGCGATTTTTTAAAATTTTTATTCAAAACGTGTGAGGAATCCGTGAATAGATTACAAAAAGCCATCCGAAGTTCCATCCAATGATATAGGTTTATTTTTGTTTCATACACACTAAAGTAAGAATTTCACGTCGTATTTTTATCACTGTATGGATGCTACTCGTTAGGTAGATGGCAAAGTTAACTGATTATATGTGAGGGAAAGTGTACAGTATCTCAGATGGGTTTTCAAAAGTCTTCAATTTTTCCATGAACCGGCCAACAACACAATCAAAGTAACAGCATATAGAAAAAAAAATTACTGACTTTGTGGGGTCTTGTGTGTTTATCAATAACGTTAAGTCTTCGTATTTGATTGTCACTCAAATCAGTAAGCCGACATCTGGATAACTTAAAGCATAAAACGTCAACTTTGACTCATTTTTGTAGGTTTTACGAAGTTTTATCACTTAAAACCGAATGAATCGATACAATAAAAACTCTTTCAGTTCTTTGAAACAACTGCGTGGGATGTTGTTTCAGTGTTGGCCAAAACACACTCAACTGAAAAAAATTTAATCTCCAGAAACAACTTAGCCGCTAGTAATATCTAGAGACCGGAAAAAGTCGTGAGTTCGATTGCCTGTCCATAGATTCGATTATCTATTCGTGGATTCGATGACAGCCCTTTTATACACTCGCAACGCTGTCACTCGCTCAATGGCTGTTGCCACAGGAAGATGTCAGTTCTAGTGTAAACCGACTTGCCCGTGATTGGCCTCGCGTCTTGCTGCAGGTGTATTATTGGCTCGGCGTCTTCTGGAGCATGTCAAACAAGTCGTAGCCCAATTGCATGAGAGGAGGGGGGGAGTGGCACTAACGCACGTGCTGGAATTCTGGGCTGCTCCTAATAGAACCCGCAAGTTTTGCAGGCATATAGTAATTACATTAACCTTTTTGAGTGCTACTGATATTATATTACGTGGACTGAATTTAACTGTGTTGTATCGAGTTTGCCGTAATATTACTACATTCGCACTCTTTGAAAACAATAGCGAAGAAATATTACTTAGGCCAGCAGAGTTTTAATACGGTTCTCTGCAGCGTAATATTACGTCAGCAACAATAAAAAGTGCAAATCACTCAAATAAATGGGATGGACTGTACATTTTTCCACGTAGGAAAGAACATTTGATTTGGACATTTTCAACACGGCATTTCATTGACATAGATCCAATGTAATGAACGTTTTTTAACGTAGGAAGTACACGGTGTTTTGTGGACTAATACGACAGTTGTAATTGAGAATACAGAGACCAACAAAACTAATGGTCATGAAGTCGTGAATATAGACGCTTCACTTCAAGGTTATCTTATAAATATGTACCGTACTCAAATTTTAAAAACAATTGGGAATTTGCAGTCGAGAGTACTAAATCGAGAACTGATCGTAGCCTTGTTCAACTGTTATAAACAATGCAGATATGTATTTTTTCTATACTTTAAATTCCTAATCGAAATATCAACATCTCCGTAGAATTTCTTTATGTCAACGTGTGTGTTATTTGCGTATCGCAAACAAACAAGGTTAAGTTGCCCACACAATTTATCACGTTGACCACTGCTATTTTTGTCTTTTCTCGGCGGAACTTAACCTCTTAAATTTACAGGACCTATGTACAGTGTTGCAATGCACTCGGAATATGCCGTTCACGTGACCATCCTGTGGCATTCGAAATGGCGGATCATAAGAGACGCTTTCTAACCTTCAGTTTCCACTCATTACGTTGGATGTCATACTTGTTGATGCCCGACCGGATTGCTGGAATTTTTTTTTTTTTACCCGTTCGTTTTGAAACTTTTGTCAGCGTCAGGTTGTCGGTAGGAATACAGACTATCCACGGAAAAAAATCGTGAGTCATTGCAGTAAAAAAAATTACAATCCGTAGTTGCGTTTAGCTGCTATAATTCTGAACTAATTTTACACGCGGGCTGCATGTGAAACACAGATCTCCAATATCGTAGCAATCGTATTCGAATTTCGAGTGAGTGAATCAAATAAAGGAAAGGCGTCTCACACAAACGGCATCCAATAAGAAAAGTTAAAGAAGACTGCACAACACGAGGAAAAGTGTCCTTTACTCATTCTGCACGAGTACAACGCGAGAAATATGCGCTACTCCTGAATACACCGAAGAGATTTCTTTGGCCGAGCAAAACATATTTTTGCAGATTTGCGACCAGATCATTTGCTTGGTCAGATCTTGCCATCCTAAAAAAAAAAAACTTTCTTCTTGTTTTGTTATAGAAAGTTATCTGTAATAATTCTTGTTGACGGTAAAGTGAGCATTTCGGAAAGCCGTGCTTAGGATCTACTATGTGTTTCACCCCAATTTGTATTCTTCCGCCATGTGCAAAATTAAAATTGCCGTGGACCATAACACTTTATTAATGCGTTTATTAAGTGTAACTGTGAAATTGTTAGGAATTAAATATGTTGTTATTATGCTAATTCTTGCACTTACGCGCATAAAACAAACATCAATTAAATTAAATACATTCACTGCACAAACATTGAAATTGCAAACTTCTAATACGACGCTGAGACATACCAATCTTTATCCTACTTCGTTTTCAACTTTACAGACAGCTTGCCAGTCAGGGTGTCCGTTGAAATATACACAGCAACGGAGTCATTTTTTTTATCTCAGGGGCTGATTTCAAAAATGCTTGCTCTACCGTGAACAGCTTATACACATTTGTTCGCAGCTAGGACCATCGAAGCAGAGATTATTTGTGTTCGAACGAACTTCCCCCTTCGCTTTCGGCACAGTGTCGCAGACAGGACTCCAGTTGCCAGACGGGCTGGCNTCTCAGGGGCTGATTTCAAAAATGCTTGCTCTACCGTGAATAGCTTATACACATTTGTTCGCAGCTAGGACCATCGAAGCAGAGATTATTTGTGTTCGAACGAACTTCCCCCTTCGCTTTCGGCACAGTGTCGCAGACAGGACTCCAGTTGCCAGACGGGCTGGCCAATGTGGGTAAAAACCACTGCCCTCCTTTCCTGGTCGAGTGAATTTCGCCACACACACACACACACACACACACACACACACACAGCGACGACCCGAGCTTGATCAAGTTCTTCATTTTTTTTTTCATTCCAGTGCGGCGAAACCACAAGGACGAACGCGAGCCGGTGAGACTCGCCGAACGGGTTTGGCCAGAAACTGACTGGCTCGGCACGTCATCACAACTCCTGGGCACGCGGGCGGCCTGGCCCGTCAACTCGGCGCGCGCGGTAAACATTCTTACCTCAAAATTCTGTACCCGCCGGAAGAAGCGCGGAATATCCAGTCACAGAGTACACTCGGAAGAAATTATCATAAAATTCACCGCATCAGTGTATAGTTAAAATGAGAAAGCGCGGGTGGTAAATTCTTTTCTCAAACATCTATGGCAGCGTTCGTACATTTGCTCAAAACGAAAGAGTCCAATGCGCAGAAGTTCCGAACTTTGTATAGAGCGAATCTCAACGTTCCNATCTATGGCAGCGTTCGTACATTTGCTCAAAACGAAAGAGTCCAATGCGCAGAAGTTCCGAACTTTGTATAGAGCGAATCTCAACGTTCCTATATTTACAGCCCGATATGTGGTACAACATATTTACACGGAGTATNAACTTTGTATAGAGCGAATCTCAACGTTCCTATATTTACAGCCCGATATGTGGTACAACATATTTACACGGAGTATATAAGTTAAAAACTTCCATTGAAGTTTAGGAAGTCTACCACAATTTTTTTTACGGCGTACTTACGGGGATAGAATCCATTTCATCTTGGATTTGTCTTTATTTCACCATAGTTTACTTTTCAGATCAAATATTTGAAAACTAGGACTGTCAGGACATAGGGCATATCTTAACAGATATGTTTAAGGTGCTACTACTACTCGTCGTTCTGCAACGATGGGCGTTTGGAAGGCATGGGCTACAGACACATTTCACAACTACTTCAAAAGCTGAAAAACACGAAGTGAACCATCACGAATCGCCAAGAAGAGGCGGACTCATTTTCCCTCCATCCCTTAACACCGTAAAATGGAATTTAAAAAAGAAAGAAACGAAAGCAAAATTAATAATACGAGATGATAATAAGTGCACGTAGTTTTTATTATAATAAAATTAGTTTTAATGCACACTCATCCCTTGGTTTTACAGACACCAAAAGTAACTTCATATGTCGGTACGAACTCGTAACCTTTTGAATACTGACCGTAGACAATAGCGGTGGCATTACCTCTTCGGTCAGAAATGATCGAGAACGCGAAAGAAGCTTCAAGAATAGATGTTCAGGTTGTTAATAACTTACTCGTTCGAGAGCGCTGCAAAATATACGACACGACCAAGGGTGATGTTGGTCGGCGCATTGATGCTGCCACGGCTTGTACTCGCAGGCCTCTGGACTGGCGTGCCGTGTTTACATCGCGCGTGACCTGCAACTGCGTGACTTTCAGCGATAAAACAACATTTTTGGGTAGCAAATGTACAGCAAAGGTCGCTACATTTATCGACCCTAGCTCTGCATGCATACTGTTTGTATATTCGAAAATACGTAGCAATCTCAATAAGTCGTTCTTAGCTATATTCAACGGTTCAAAAGTAATATTTCGCAAGGAAAAAAAATATTTGGAGAACAAAGAACTAGTTTCGTAAAAAAAAAAAAAAAACGCCGATTTTAAATATGTTGCGAAATAGTTCGAACACTAGACAGCCGGGTGCCTTACCTACTGTGACCTATAATCTTGTAGTTTGGCTCTTGGAGCGGATTTACAATCGGAAAATTAACTACTCACTTAATTTATAAAGGTTGCTTAAGAAATAAGAGGTTTGATATCCAAGTTCGAAACACAAACTAACAGTTAGTATGAAGTTTTTAAATTTCTTTAAGAGAGTTAGGAATGTGTTATAACTAAATGTGAAGTTCCGACGAAGTAGCCATTTCCGACACTTAGCGGGAAATGGGCGTTGACAAAAAACAAGCATTAAAAATACGAGACGCGCAAATTTGAGAGTGTGACTATGCCCCTGTATTTTCAATTCAAATCACAGAGTACTACATACTGCGCCATAGAATATCAATCTTGAAGACATGATGACACGCTGGATGGACGCGGGTGTTTATTTATTTATTTACTTATTTATTTCTACCGAATGTAAAGAGAGCAAGTTTGTCACTATAGTCTATTCATTGTTACTTCCAACTTTTCTGAAGCCGTGCTAAAGTTCTATTTTCAGACTATATGTCCGCCTCATACAAGGAAAAAAATACACCAAAGGGAAAACGCACCATATTCGTGTACACTCGATTTAATAACATTTTTCATGAAAACTACTTCTTACTGGGCATTACCAACACACCTACACTAAAAGAAAAATGTTGTTATAGGTACCATAATTCTGTAGCCGTTACCCTCCAAGACTGTTAAAATAGGAACGACTGTATATTTGGTTGTGGCTACCCTACGCATATTGAATGTATCTGGTAACGCCAACAGAACATATTGTAAAATGCCAGTGCGTCACAAACCACAAATCAGTGACGTCATCACTTTTTACAGAATAGATTGTTGCACTTACAAACGAGTAGGGTTCTGACTACATATGTTCTGATGCTTTTACTGAGTAGTATGGTGGCTTCAGCAGAAGTGTAATTACGATAATCCTCACCATCTGCTATGTTGCCTTCACTGAGCGGCATGTATCTTCTATGGTGTATTTTAATTCTATTGAAAAATTCCTTGCGGAAACAGGCAGCCTTGAACTGCCGGACCTTGTGGTGATAGTCAGACGCCTTAGACCGCGCGGCTATTATACAAATTATGAGATTTAACTTTTTAAATGTATTTGTTTACATTGTTTAATTTTTTTTAACATGTCGTGTAACGTGTCTGCAGACGAATCTCGACGCAACGAATTCACATATGAGTTTGCTTATTTATTTGATAATATAAGATTTCCTTTATGTTATAAATATTGACATTATACAACATTGGGTGTTATCTGATATAAAAATGTTTTTACGTGTAACGTTTGTGTAAACAGGTTTTCCTTTCATATCAGAGAATTTGTAGTACCAATAGTTATTTCATTTTTATGTCCTGTTTGTGTAAGTGAGATGTCTTGTAAAAATAAATAGGACATTCCAGCACCCTTGTTGCTATTATTACAGTTAACGCCTAACATGGCGGTGTCACTCAACACTTTCACGGGTTCGCATTACCCTCACAGATTTACAACAGTCTCCACTAAATAAACATTATTTCAAAATAGCAACATTTTTCTATGTATCTTCTGAATTGCTAATTCTACTAGTTCTATGATCTTTAAAATAATTGGCGGGCGCCTTTAACAGTTCGCGACACTGTTGTAATTAACATACTTGTTTGTGAACACTACAATTCTAGTTGTGTTATCTTCTAGCAAAATCAGAGGGCACCTCTAACAATCCGCGGCGCTGTTGTAATTGCCATGCTTGTTCGTTAACTCTACAAACCAGTTCTGTAATCTTAACAGAATCAGATGGTTCCTCCAACAGTCCACGGCACTGTTGTAATTAACATAATTGTTTGTTAACTCTACAATACTGGGTCTGTAATCTGAACAGACGCGGAGGGTACCTCCAACAGTCCGCGACACTGTTGTGGCTACCATACTTTTTCTGTTAACTTTTGAAAAGAAAAAAAAAACCGAGGTGATTTCTACAGAANAGAATCAGATGGTTCCTCCAACAGTCCACGGCACTGTTGTAATTAACATAATTGTTTGTTAACTCTACAATACTGGGTCTGTAATCTGAACAGACGCGGAGGGTACCTCCAACAGTCCACGACACTGTTGTGGCTACCATACTTTTTCTGTTAACTTTTGAAAAGAAAAAAAAAACCGAGGTGATTTCTACAGAANCGACACTGTTGTGGCTACCATACTTTTTCTGTTAACTTTTGAAAAGAAAAAAAAAACCGAGGTGATTTCTACAGAACGTTCCGTTACAGTTACCAAACAGCACTGTTGGGTTTACAATGTATTTTTCTGTAACCGTAACAATACAGTAAGATTGTGGTCACAACTATCCGTTTGGTTCATACTACAGAAAACACTGTTCTTGCTACAGAAAAGATGGTTCCCACAACATAATAACTTTAAACAGTATTTAGGTTGTTCTGCTAACAATTTGGATTGTAAAGTATTACATAATATTCTGTTGCTGGCACTAAAGTTTAGCTGTCGCTACCATGAAATGCCATTACAGAACTGTTCTGTTAAATTCTCTTTGCTGAATTCTTTCAGCGCATACTCACTTTTTTATTCATATTAATTATAAATGNGAACTGTTCTGTTAAATTCTCTTTGCTGAATTCTTTCAGCGCATACTCACTTTTTTATTCATATTAATTATAAATTAAGTATTATTACTTACAAATAAAATATAGTTACAATTTTAATAAAATAAAAAATAAGATAATTTTATGTTAACACAAGTATAAAACGCTTGTGATACACGAAACATTTAGGGAAGCAGACAAATACGTAATGCACGGGATGATTGCTCACAGGTTTGATTCAAAAAGTGTGAAGATACCGCGAACGGACTATAGTTTCCACTGCCAGGAACTAAGAATTACCACATGAAAAGGGAATCGTAAGTAGAGAACGCTTGGTTGCGCGTGCGCGGTCGGAATTTCTCGCATGAGCCGTGACGCATAATATCTCAACTGCAAACCTCCCCTCGACGTCACTAAACACTGGGGTTTCGTGCAAGCGCGGCGGAATGTGCCTTTTGAGCGGTCTTGAAGGTTGGCTGCACTGCGGGGGAGCGCGACACCGTGACGCCCAGGGCCGCGCAATGATTCACTTTACGGCGTCCGTTTCCTTTTTAGACGGCCGGCGACGAGGCGAGGCGCGCCGGCCCACCAAGTGTCAGCGCCGTCCAGGCCACCTCAGCCTGGGGCAGTGCGACACGGCCTGGCGTCGCCAACCGGAGGCTGGGGTAACCACGTCCCTACACGGACTATTTCATCTTTCCTACAAGATTTAGTAGTTTTGGGCAAAAAACTTAACAAATAACAAATTTTTTTAATACTGCCAATTCAAACGCTAACTTTGGAATTATATAAAAAATTAATTTTCATAAATTTTTTTTAGGAGGGCGAGGATGGAGGGAGGACACCATACGGAAATAATAAAAAGACAAATTAAAAGAATTTGAAAAATACTTTAGAACCAGTTGAAACTTGCCAAGTTTTGAAACTGAAGTTTTCTTAATCAACAGTGTTTATACAATCTTTTCATTGAGACATCTGTAAAGTATTTTTAATAAAAAANCTTGCCAAGTTTTGAAACTGAAGTTTTCTTAATCAACAGTGTTTATACAATCTTTTCATTGAGACATCTGTAAAGAATTTTTAATAAAAAAAAATTTTACTTAAAAATAACATAATAAAAAAATTTTACAAAAAACTAAAATTAAATTGGTATATTTTTTCATGCTTTTGTGCGATAAATTCAAAAAAAAAAAAACAAATNCTTGCCAAGTTTTGAAACTGAAGTTTTCTTAATCAACAGTGTTTATACAATCTTTTCATTGAGACATCTGTAAAGTATTTTTAATAAAAAAAAATTTTACTTAAAAATAACATAATAAAAAAAATTTACAAAAAACTAAAATTAAATTGGTATATTTTTTCATGCTTTTGTGCGATAAATTCAAAAAAAAAAAAACAAATAGAAAAGTTCCATTAATAAAAATTAGTTTAGAGTTCGGTGCAATTTTTTTTTCCTTTTTGAATTTGAAAAAAAAATTAGCTGTTAGTGCATNTAGAAAAGTTCCATAAATAAAAATTAGTTTAGAGTTCGGTGCAATTTTTTTTTCCTTTTTGAATTTGAAAAAAAAATTAGCTGTTAGTGCATTTTGCTAATGACAACAAATATTTTGGACAATAGACTACCCATTGACTCACGCTGACCAAATGAATAAATAAATTGGGTTTGGGGAGAGGAGGGGGGAGGGAGGAGGTAGGGCCAGAAGAGCTAAATAAGAAAGAAAAAACAAGACCAACGAGCGACAAGTATAAAGCAGACGTGGTCTCATCAATCGTAAAATACGTGCATTAGAAAAACAAGGAAGAGAAATGACCCCACGACAGCAAGAAAATCAAAGAAGTCTAAATGTTGTTTTCCTCCCTGCTATTGTTATAGCTTCGCTAATGGCAAACCTGCTGACTACAGATGCTAACTCACCACCGGAATCTCAATGTCGATCCCAGGCCTTGGAAATGTATGTTTCAAACGGGCATTCACGTGTGATGGATGTGGCTGTCTCTAATGCAAAACGGGGGTTTTCTCGGTATGCTCTCAACCAATGCTTCACGCTAGCGCAGAAAGAAAACTCCGAGAGCCGGCCGGGTGCCGCAACTGGCTCAGCTCTGCGCCAGAGCAATCAAAACCATGCCTACCCTGCCTCAAGCGGAAAACGTGACATTTTTAAAATACGTATTCTTTTAAGAACAATACGTCTTGATTTGAATAAGTGTTACCAACATGTGCCTGATAAAGACAGTTCTCCGTTCAGTGAACACTTTTCAAATAAAGTTTTTAAAAAAAATCCTTGCCCCTATAGGCCGTTCACGGTAAAGTGAGCACTTTTGAGTCCCTAGTTACTTTTTCCTTTCATCCATATTTAATCCTTTAACCACCTTTTTAAATCAATATTGCCATGTAAGTAATAAACGCAGTGTGCGCATTCCACCGGACTCGGAAGTTAACGTCTAAAGCTCAAATAAAATGTATTTATCAACTATTATTCCAAATGAGAGAGCTTTCAAAAGTGCTCACTTTAACGTGACTAGCATATAACTGTGCATATTTGAACGTAAACCTTCGACCAAGGTAAACTGCGGGCCTACACAATAATTTACTTTTTCTTGAAGCTAATTTGAGTAGAAAATGTGTGACATCTGCGTTCGCAACAACTTCACAGCTCAACCCGGGACGTCTGGATACTACGAGTAGTTGTTCTATCCTTGTCGATGTTAATTTGTGCACGTACAGAAAAGATACAGACCGGCTGACAGGTGAAAGTAGACCGAGCTTTCATAAGCGACGCCAGCGTGTTGATTTATTCACATCTTCTCGCTGTGCAATATATACCACGAGGGTGTAATTACGTGGTAAAAGAAAAGCTTGGGATGCTTTCACACTCAGTCGTCGGGCACTAGAGTGGCTAGCTTCATGCCCTGGCGAATTTCGTCCCACCAAGTGAAAGGTTTCCTTTACACTACAACCAGGCTTTAATGATGAAACTGACTTTGAAAATAACGAATGACGGGATGAGAGGGGCAAACATTTATAGTGAAAATTTAATAGCAATTGTTAGATTTCGGCGCACATGCTATATGGATAAGTTTGTAACTTTCCTTTTATTGGCGGCATCGCAAATAGATTTCGTCTACTATGGTATTGAATGCTCGTTATTATTTTTATAATCAGCTAATCAACTATGTTGTGATATATATATATATATATATATATATATATATATGATGTACCATGATACGAATAAATTGCGAGATACATATTAAAGTTCAACACTAAACGCAAATAGCCTATCTGCACTGCCATAAAGGCCGCCGTATAGTTGAATATACACTTGGTTAACGGCTGGAGCAGCACTTTTGTAGCCAACATTTCAAATAAAATCCCTGTCCCTTACTGGGTCTATATTTTAACGTAACAGTGGCACATCTAGGTAATGTTGACAGCGAATAATGAAATGTAAGCACGTCTTATTTAAGAGCGTTGGCTATCACGAAAAAAAATTGTTATTTTACATTTGTACCGCATACTCTTCAACTGTTAGACATTGTCAGTAATAACTCTTTCCTAAAAAAAAAAAAATAATTTTTGAGCGCATAGTTTTTGCATTAATACATGTGAAAAGCACAATTTCACTGTTTCATAAAAAGTAAAAATAATGAAAACTAACTTGCGTACAAAAATTAGATAATTCACACTGAAAGAAGAAGACAAGAGCTACCTACGAAATGTATTCGCGAATTAAAAAAATTGCAGAAAATATGAAAATTATTACAATATTATTGATTTGTGGCTGCCCCTGAATTTTGGTAAAATAACTATGGCTAAGCATACCTTAAATTAAACTATGACAAGACTTACCCTTGTTAAGTTGTCTGCAAATAGTTTAGTTTATTTTATTTGTACATTACAAAAACAGTGAGTTTTAAATGTTTACATGTAAATTTGCAAAAACCATGCGATCGGAAAAAAAATTATAGAATAATAATAATAGTTACAGAAGTGGCACATTATGTGGTATAAATATAAAATAATTTTTTGTTTTCGTGGCTAATGCTCTTAAGCTCTTGGCACACTGTCAAATTTTCGCCTTCAAATATATTCGAAAATAAAATTTGAAGACGAAATACGGCCATTACATTTTTCCTTCCAACAAATTTTATCAAATAATCTTGAATGTGTTTGAAAATGTATCACACTGTCAAATTTATTTTACTAGGAGGACCAAATCTTACTTTTATTTAATAATTATTTTCAAAGTAAGAATCCTGCTGTTGTGTTTCCATGTAGTCCATTACAGGAAGAAATGTAACGAATGTTGTAATTTATTTTCACTTCTCTACTACATTCGAATTTTATTGATTAGAGATGTTTCATGCACAATCAAATCTAATACCCATGTGTTCTTAATATTATGTGCAATATTAACTTACAATAGCATTCGTGCTCAGGCAGCTTCTATATAAATTAATTATCTTCGTAACCTTAGTCCGTTTACATTAGTGCTTCTGGCAATGTTGCGACGTTAGCGCTGTCGTGTTAAATTTATCAGCGCAATCTACTTCTGTGCGGTGGTGTACTCTTTGCTCGGCTCGGATCCCCTCCTCTTTCCTCCCGGTTCTGCCCTCATGCCTTCCCCTTTGCCATTCGTGCGTAATATTTTTTTATTGGTCGTGGTAGTTTATTTAAAGCCTTGCACGGCCTCGCTCTGTCTACGACACAAATGACAAATTTATTTTGGACAAACGCTGGCTTAGTTGCACTTCACTTCGGTCAGCTGTGGTCAAACACCACTACCGTGGTTTCGAGCTGACGTTTTATTAGTCACGCTACAGAGCGATGGGGCACTTAAAAACGGTGAGTCGTGGAAAACGTGCAAACGTGAAAACGTGGGTGTGCAGTAGTGCTAGTCCATTTCAAAATTTTTGTTTTGGCTGCCCTTCCAAATTATGTTTCGGCTTAACTATGGTGTCGCGTTACTGTGAGTCCATTTTTTACGTGTCGTGTTCGTCCTTGCTCGCCGCCCAAGTTTAAATAATGTTTGCTATTTCACTGTTTCCACGACTTCATCGTTAGGGCGTTAATTTTTTTAATTGTTTGTTGTTCGTCTTGTAAAGTTTTAATCGGTCGGAGCTTTGGCGGGTCCCAAACGACTGCCTCCCACCGTAACGGTTTCAATTGTTTTTAATATTATTTTATTGGAAATGGAGGCTTTGATTGGTAATTCTTGCCCTCCTTTCTGTAGTATTTTAAAGTAAAATGGTCGCTGTGAATAATTCTAAGTCAAGAAATGATAGTAATTTTATAGCTGTTGTATTGGCAAAGAAAAGTTTGGATCATTGTAAATTCAATTATTGTTGTAATGGAGCCGCCTGGATGCATTTTACAAATATTTTTATATTTTTTATTTTGGTGCTACGATACTAGTGACGCGTTTTAATGAATTGTATTTATTGTATTAATAATTAATAATTTTGTTACTCATTGTGATTACTGTCTATCAATTGCTCATATATTTTTTTACTAGTCTTTGATGGATTGTTTACCATTCACACTTTTTGTATTTTCATCAAATAAATAGAGTTCAAATCTTTTTTCCTGCATGTAGTTATTTGTGAACTGTTACAATATGACACTGTCACTTGACAGGCACATGGATACCAGTCATTCAACCTATTCCCATGCAAATTTTCACATGCGTGCAGGAGGTGGCAAAACAATTCTCCAGCAACGCGACCTCTGACGCAGCAACGCATATTCATTCAAAGCACGCGTCGGGTGCATTCAGGCAGAGTAAGTCCCGTGCTCAAAGCATTCTGTGGGGTCGAATACTGCTTCCCTTGCAAATTTCCATACGCTTCGCTGCTGCACTAAATCAATCCCGTTTCTACTATAAACTCCAATCTCACGTGCCATTGTCCGTAACACGGTAACAAGCAATGCAGTATCTCACTTGGTATACAGTGTCTCTGTTAACATAGTAACTGCTGTTCGCAGTTCGCACGGAGATCGTACTGCCGGCTGTGAAGAAGGTTAGCAGGCGCTGATTTGCGAACGGTGTTCTGGCAAGTTGGTAGCCAGCGACGCCATTTTGCTGGCGTGTGCGATTGGAGTTCGCGGTATAAGCGACTTATTTTCATCTGCATTCTTAAGTATGTGCTGTTCACGGTAAACTGAGAACTTTTGAAAGCGAGGGGGCCGCGGTGGTGTAGTGGTCAGACTACTCGCCTCCCACCTAGGCGAACCGGGTTCGATTACCGGCGGGGTCGCTCCCGGATTTTCGCATGTGAGAATCGTGCCGGACGATGCCGCAGGTCGGCCGGGTTTTCTCGGTGATCTCCCGTTTCCCCCGTCCGTGCATTCTGGCACTGCTCTACACTCACCTCTCTTCACCCTCTTGGGCTCTCAAGACCTCGATATTAAGAGCCGTCCAAATCTCTCCACTCCACTCCACGTTTGAAAGCCCTGCTTAAGATCTACTTGTATCCACCATATATAAAATTAACACTGCGATGGGCCTGCTCACTTTATTCATGAGTCGGTTACCTAAAACCTCAGAGCACTAAGAATAGAGAGTTGAAATGGCCGTTTATTCCGGGAACTCCAGTCGCACACGCCAAAATGTCGGAACACCGTTCGCCAATCAGCGCCTTGTAACATACTTGTCGACCGGCAGCTGAGCCAGTAGGGAACCTTCCGCAACACGCGGTAGCCAGTCAGGCACAAGGTCCGTTCCACAGAACTTCGTCCAGCCCATCAGAGGATGGGTTCACCTGCATCAAAGGGACGTCCTCGCAGTTTCGTCTATGGGTACTTATTTAAACTTAAATTTATTACAAAACAAAAAGAAACCCGAAAAATAATTTTAGTATTGACAAATGTATACCTACTTAACTCTCTGAATCCAACGGTAAGACATGACCAGTTTGCTGGGCATATGCGTATATGCTGGGCATTTGCATATAGTTACCAATTTACTGGGCGCATGCCGGTCAGCGTACCCGTTAAAACACGTGCAGGTA
>NQII01004052.1:104632-132674 GCA_002778355.1 Clitarchus hookeri
AAGGTTCATTTCAAAAGTGGTCAATTAGCCGTGAGCAGCCTACACTCCGCGGCTGTAGTCGCCTTACCCAGCCAGCCGTGCGCCGACGCGCCGAGATCAAGTGTTCGTGACTTCGCTCGGGACCAGTACATGTGGCGCCCGTGTAAATCCCAAGTCGTGGAGAAATGGCCGCGACTGTAAAACCCCCTGCGCTTTAACAGTCTCCAATTGCCCAATTGCCGTAAAACTCCTCCCATCTATTTCTTTTATCGCGCAGCAAGTGAACCTCTTTTCCCTGACGTCACCTAATTTGAGTGTTTCTTCTGCTTCTTCTCTGTTCCCTACCTTCCTCTCTCTCTCTCCTGAAGCTATTTCCCATCGCCAATCTATTTCCTCCACTTACAATCCTGTGTATGCGACCCAGGCTTAGCAACAGCAGACTGCGATGGCTCCCGTGCTTGAAAGGCGCTTAAGGCGCCCGTCTACCTGGCGCTTGAGCTACGTTGCAGAGTGTTCCAAAATACACGTTTTTCAACGAAACTATTAAGCGTGCGTCCAACGTGCTGATCTACGAAAATACACATACTTCAGACGAGAGCTGTTAAGTACTTTCAAAATATCACGTACGTTAGAAACATCAATTCAGAGTACTCCAAAACTACTAAAAACGGCCTTTCCAAGGCGACCTGCACTGAACCTTCTTAAAGACTTCCCACTAATAAAATAATATGGTCACCGCTGAAAGTTCCATAGGTATACACAGCACGACGAAAACACTGCACGCCAGTTCAGAGCCTTGCGCTTAGCGGCGATGGCGTACTTAATGCGTGTGGCAGTGTCACCCTTATCGCTCCCGCGCTTCTCGGCCTAAAAGTGGGAAAAAGTTCCAGGTAGACGGGAGCCTTAAGAGCACAGCAGTAAATTAACTGGCATACAAGACTGATTATTTCAATTTCCAATGATGAACAAAAGAGATTATTATCGAGTCCCCACAACATTTTCCATTTTTGTGAAATAAGAGTTACACGGACTTCCTGACATTAGTGTACACAAAAGGTCTATCAACGAAAATATTCAAGCTGAAACTTCGAAAACATTTATATTCAATTTATAGTTGAATGAGATTTGGCTGTCATCCTACGTCGTTTCATATACAATTGCGTTTGATTTCATCCCTCATCGCCTTGTCTTCCTTGGGGGAAAAAAAACTGATGATATTTCGTTCTAAAACTGTAAAAAGTATTGATTTTTATAGCCCGTTTAATTTTGTACCCGTTATATTTTGGGTTCTCGTGAAACTCGAACTACATATACATACTGCAATATTTTGCTCGTGTTACATTATTTTCCAGCTCGCTGACACAGAACATTAGTTGTATGCAGACGTATAGCTACGCGACTGTCATTAATCTACACTTTTTTTCACATTCACTTTACTTTTTTTTTGTTAAGGAAATAAACGTCAGAATATTTTACTATGCGGATTTGTTTTAACCGTACACTTCCTTTCATTTCTGACATGAAATTTCATTTATGTAGCAGTATTATTTTGGTAAATAATATCAAACATCCAGTGTTTAATATACATAAAATTTAAAATTATTTACAAAATAAAAATTTTGCTTTTTGTATTGCTGTCAGGTACTTCAAAAATAAAATAGTAATTAAAAACCAGGAATAAGTGTTAAAAAATATGTGTGTATCCAACACGGCTATTGCCATACATTAATAATGGTAAGATACTATTTGATCATTTTCCATTGGGGTTTTGCTGAACAGCAGCTAAGGTGCCATCAAATAGATTATTTCCAGACAGTGGCGGATGGTGAGCAGATGCGAGGTATGCTAGGGTTTGTTATTTCTTGTACCCGGGGCGGCGTTCCCAAATGTTATTCTGTGAGAAAACTTAATTCCTTGGCTGTTCTAGCAACACTTTGAGTAACTTTTTTACTCGCTCTTGACGATGTCCTAAACCTGAGCACCTTGCCCGAGTAAAACCTTTAACGCATTATTTCGGCGAGTAACGCAAGTAAAAGAGGCAAAATTAAAGAGAAATTTAGTTGATTGAAGCCAATTGGAAGAAAATGTACACATCCTGATTACAGACCGAAATATAGAAGAACAAATAATGTGTGATAAAATCATTGTTTTTGATTTAAAAGCACAGCTGCACTTTTAGACATATTATTTATGATAAGGTCATGGTAAGTAGCTATAAATATGGCATTCCCCGTCACCTGGCTGCTGGCTGCGGTCGGCCAGCAGCGGAGGCACCATGCTGCCTTACAGATACTCACGATGTTAGTTGATCGCAGAACATCGGCTGGGTCGGATGCGTTCCACTGCTAGTGATGCAGGTTGTGAGTGTTGGCCATAACCTCAATGTGATGGTTTCGTTTCAGTCGGTTCGTAAGGAAGTCGTTTGCTAATTTGTTGTACTAACCAGGACGGCCTGGTTGTCTAGCATAGTTCCCGGTGTTACCCTGCGATACAAAAGAGCCGATTTAGCTTTTTGTTTGTGGGAGATAAACGTACAGTAGAAAGAAGTGCTTCTGGAATAACCTTTTAATAGGTTTCGGCCACCAGGAGGGTAGGTTTGATGAGGCCAGCGCCGGTTCCACCGGGAATTTGTCTAGCATAGTTTAACACAGTGTACAGCACCCGGCACTTGTGTAATATGTGATTGCATTATGCCTGTTCCAAAACCACTTTTACTCTGGCTTAGTTCGGCCTTTACTCTACGTTACCTTACTATTCTCGGAATAGAGTTTTGGAACGTGGCCTTGTCGTCCTCCTAGTTTACAAAACAGTCGCTAAAATGTTTTTTCAGCTGAAGTCACGCCTCGTGCTCCTGGGTGATCGCAATACGTCCAGTTTCTCCGGGCTACATGCTGGCGATGTCATGCGCTGTCTACCAACATAACAAAATGGACATTTGTAGCTTACTGTGTGTTGTAACGTTGGCAGTACAGAAGAATTGACTTTGACAAACAAATGAGTAAGATAAGATTCTCTCATTACATCGTTGGGTTGCGGCTCTGTTCTTGTACGCTCCTTACAAGGTGGTTCCTGGCGCCTTCACCGAGCTAGCACCACCTCACTTCGCCATGGCTCGCCAGCAGCGACTGTTTTTAAATTGAATCTTTGTTTAAGAAACATGAATTCCACGCATTCACCAAGCCCCAGCCAAGACTGGCCAGTCCTTCACACTCGCACCACAATCGTTAATTCATTGGCTATTGACATAATTAAAAGTTAATTTTTTTGTCTGGATTGCAACTGATACGTAGGACCACCTGTTTTTCGCGAAAAGATTTACGCACAGACTAGATTTCAACTTTTTACGTGCAGTTTTGCGTGTTTCCTTTGGCTATTGGCTGCGTGTCTGTGCGAGAAGAAATTTTCTAATCAATTGGGCCAATCGGAAAAAAGTTACCCCGACATCAGACGCCCGTGATTGGCTGGCAGACAACTTAGACGCGCGCGAGTTAAATTCACCCAACCGCGGTATTGGTTCTGATCTAACGTGTTTTGGAGTACAACTGGTAGTGGAATCTTTTCGCGAAAAACACGTGGCCCTAGTAATACGGTTGCAAATACGTCTTCCTGTTTGTTATTGGCTCACAGCCACTTAGGAAGTGTCAACACATATGTGGATAGCCGACCATAAAGGCAACACTAAAATACAGACACATGTAAGTATTTTCAGGTCTAATATGCCTCCGGATGAATTTGCGGAATTAACGGGCGTGTATTCATGTCTCACAGACTTGGTGGCACACTACCGCGATTGGTTTGACCATAAACAAAATATGAAGTAGATCGATTGTATCGTATTTTGCACACGTTCTCAACACTGACTCATCCATTGACAGTAAAACTCGATACATCAGTAGAATAGTGTTACAACTCAAAATGTGTGCTTCTTCAGGAGGAAAAGTTTTGTATTAACAAAATACCTTACTCCAATGCACCGCAATGCTGCATTATCCCGCGCAAAAATATACCCGTCTGTACTTCAGCTGTGAAACTTTTACATGTAAAAGAGATTTCTGCGCTACAAATTGAAAGGTAATTAATTAAAATATCAGATTTTTTGTGTTGTAACACTGTTATAGAGTGACGTTCTAATGATAAAAATAATATTCGCGCAGCTCTGAGGGTGGGACCGTAAGGGAGACAGTGTAGGGGAGGGCTGTCCCGAACGCTAGCCGCTGGAGGGAGGGAAACCGCGTGACACTGCTGGTATTGTACATACCAAACTGGTAACATTACTCTCTAGTACCAGGCTGTTAAACACCGTCATCACGACTTAGTATTTTCGACAGGTGATATGCACGCGCGGAGCAGCTCTCGCCTAACTATACTCGGCCGCTGTCACTACTGAGCTGAACAACCCCACCCCTTCGTGCAGCGGTAATTGACAGCACCGACTCGCGCGACGCATTTTGGAATTCTGCGCATTATTTTCTCATTTGGGTTACACTTTACTGACGCACCGGTCTGTCAAAGTCACATGGTCAACAATGCAGAATGTGTTTGTTTACATTTGAATTTTTCAACAGGTCTACACTTTTACACGAATAAAATACTTAACTTGAATATATTCCAGTTGCTTCAAAACTAGATTAGAGGAAGTGTACTAAAAATCTCAAATCATTTAGTTACATAAATAGTGTTCTAAACTCAGATCATATCCAAATTGTTTGTTTTGTTTAGTACAATTGGCAAAAAAAAGTAGCTAGGCGCAGCTCGCATGAGCACTCCTCCATATAATGTTACTGGTTTGACACAGCTGTACGGGGTATGGGTAACGTGACCATACGTCCCGTTTTGAACGGGACAGTCCCGTTTTTCAGCACTCTGTCCCGTTGTCCCCGATGAAAGCTTCGGGACACCCAAATGTCCCGTTTTTATCAAGCAAGCAAAAATATTTATTTACTAATCATAAAAATAATTTAAAAATTGTAAATTTACCATAGAAATAGAAACGTCTGAATGCTGCTTTACCCGCGGTTGTCAAATGACTTCTCGCTCGTATTTTTGCGAGGCGCGGGCGGGCGGTGTGGTTCCCTCCCTCCCGCCCCGCAAGCGCGACTCTCCGACGCACGCATTATTCTTCGATTGTTCTCCAGCGTAAGCGCATGAGTCTGTCTTCTTATACCTTCTTACGAGCTCGATTAAGACTTGCACAAAAACACTTAGCGCTACGGATTTGCGTTTACATGCAAAAATGTTAACTTACAAACGAAATATCTATATATATATATTTAAAAAAAGACACTCGGTCTCTCTCGGACGTCAGATGTTAAAAATGCCGTACTGAATTTAGTTTGGCACATGGAGGTGTCAGTGAAATTGAGCAACATTTAAAATCAGAAAAACATAGAAGAGCCGATCTTGCCGCCGCATCGAGTTCTTCAGTGCTCAATTTTGTCAAGAATACTCCTACTTAAAATCATCGCCTAATATATTAAAGCAAATTTGTTCTTCTGAAAAATATTTTTAAAAATACATAAGTAATATACGTATGAATCCTGATAACATGAAATCTTTTTTTTTTTTTTTCAATCTACCTACTCACAAATGAAAACTGACTAGTGTCCCGTTTTGAGAAGAAGAAAAAATGGCCACGTTAGGTATGGGGGAGGGCATGTAATATACGTATGAATCCTGATAACATGAAATCTTTTTTTTTTTTTTTCAATCTACCTACTCACAAATGAAAACTGACTAGTGTCCCGTTTTGAGAAGAAGAAAAAATGGCCACGTTAGGTATGGGGGAGGGCATGTAATATACGTATGAATCCTGATAACATGAAATCTTTTTTTTTTTTTTTCAATCTACCTACTCACAAATGAAAACTGACTAGTGTCCCGTTTTGAGAAGAAGAAAAAATGGCCACGTTAGGTATGGGGGAGGGCATGTAATATACGTATGAATCCTGATAACATGAAATCTTTTTTTTTTTTTTTCAATCTACCTACTCACAAATGAAAACTGACTAGTGTCCCGTTTTGAGAAGAAGAAAAAATGGCCACGTTAGGTATGGGGGAGGGCATGTAATATACGTATGAATCCTGATAACATGAAATCTTTTTTTTTTTTTTTCAATCTACCTACTCACAAATGAAAACTGACTAGTGTCCCGTTTTGAGAAGAAGAAAAAATGGCCACGTTAGGTATGGGGGAGGGAGGTAGCACCCCACTGGCTACTCGCCGTCCCACCTCTGAGGCCCCACCGTAGTCGCGTGCCAAGACGCGTGGGGCGAGCTATACCAGAGCAGCGCGGGGCGGTGCGGACGACATCCGGACATCCGTCGCGTCGCGCAAGCCTATCTGGCAGGAAACGGAGCGCCGCTAGCCGCGGCTACGAGACAACTTGCGACGACACATTAGCGACTCCCAGCGGCCCGGAAATACACTCCACCCCAGCGCTTCCTGTTTGTCGCCGCAGCAGCCGATACGGATCACGCCGCCCGGGGTGCGAGCTCGTCTGTCGCCCTTTCAGCCACCGGAAACTACCCATTCGTACAAAAGTACCCTCAACACTCGAACTGCAGAGAAACTACCTATCCATAGCTCTAATGGTTTATTTATTCAGCCCCCAATACTTTCAGTTTAACAGCGAAGGTGGATTTGTCATATATATATTTATGTATAACAAATCCACCATATATGTAATTATATATACAGGATATATAATTATATATACAGAATTTATACATACGATATATATAATTATATATATACAGGCTGTATATAAAAGTATGTTACAAAATATGTGAGGTGATTCCTTGTCGAAAATGAGGTACAGATATATAATGCGACTTATAGCCTGGCGCAAATAGTAAGGGAAAAATTCGCCCTTGAAAATATAAATTAAATATAGTATTTAGCAAAATAACGTAAAATGCTTAAAAATAATTTACGGTTCTCTAGATACTGTTTTATGCTAACAAGATCTGCAATCTGTGAAGAAATCGTTTCGAATACTTTCCGCCTTCATTAAGTAATGGGGGCGGCCACCCCCTTTTTGACTAAATATTTTTCCCATAAGATACTGTAGAAATTTTATGCCATAATCAAGAGTGCCCAATGAACAAAAAAGGTCGTCTTGTCGCAACACCCTCAGGCGAACCGTTTTCGAGAAATTTGAATAGAAATATAGTAGCCTGAGAGGTAGGCAACAAAACTATCACAGGAAAATTCTCAGAATGACACGCGTGTGACAAACGGATAGCGAACACGTACTGTAATTTAGAAAGCAGCAATTCCAACTAACACACGTTTACAATAATATCACAACAGGTGCTCGAAGGTCCGGCCACCTTCACTGATGCAGGCATAGCAACGCCGCAACAAAGACTGTCACACACTCTGGAACATGTTGGCATTCCTTCCGATCATTTCGCCAGCTGCTACGATGCGTGCCACGAGTTCTTCCGCCACGTCCACCGGTGTCCCGTAGACAAGGCTCTTCATGTTACCCTACATGTAGAATTCTAGGGGTGACAGATCAGGGGAGCGAGCAGGCCAAGCGACAGGGCCTCCCCTGTCTATCCCTCTCCCTGGAAATACGTGGTAGAGGTACTCGCGTACGGCACGAGCATTGTGTGGTGGTGCCCCATCGTGCTGTATCCACACGCGGTCACAAAGGTACGTCCTCTATTAACGTGGGCAGTGTGTATTGTAAGAAGTCATGGCCTCCAAGACGTGCTGGTAACATGTATGGTCCTATTAAGTGATCACGGACTCTGCCAGCCCACATGTTCACCGAAAACCTCTCTTGGTTGAATGTCACAACCGTGGCATGTGGATTTTCATCAGCCAACACATGGCTGTTGTGGCGATTATATACACCATTAAGTGTGAAACAGGCTTCGTCTGTAAACAGGACATACCTCGAAACCTCCGGGTCAAGTGCCGTCTTCTGCAGAAACCATGCACAGAACGTATTTCTGTGTGGAAAGTCACGTGGCTCTAATGCTCGCTGTCGACATGCATGATAAGGGTGAAACTGCTGCTCATGAAAGACATTCCACACCGTCATGTGCGATGAACCCAAAGCATGTGCAATGACACGGGTACTCGTCGACGGTTGATCCTCGACTCGTGTAAGGACGTCTTCTACAAAAACGTGGTGTACTCCTTGTTGCTTGAACACCACAGTTCTAACAGTTTGGAAGGAGCCTTCCTATATCTCGCAGGCGCTGGACGATTCTTGCAAAAATTGTATGCGCTGGGTGCCGTCAGTGCGATACAGTCGCGCAACTAACCTGCCACTTCACTTAGCTTCGCCATAAATCAAGAACGTGTCAGTAAACTCTGCAGGTGTGTACCTGTCCATGTTCACAGGGTCACTGACATCCGGGTCTGTTTGCGGTCCATTTACCTAATGCTGCTGGTGTGAGGTCGCGAATGACATAAGCGCACATTTCGAGCCGAGGCGCCGTATTGCAGGGTTTCGGACAGCAACACATTCACCACATAAACCACACTGGTAACCTACCGCCAAGGCAGCGAACAGCTATCCTGTAAACACATAGTATACTCTGCTCCCTAAAGGAAGGGAAGTGTGGCCCAGCTTGAGATTTTGTCGTTTCCATGTGCCAATGTCATAAAAATTTTAAAACGCTTATTTACTTTTCCATTTACCTACACGCTTATTGCCGTGCCGCTTTAGAGGGTGCATACCCCAACACCCCACATTGTTCACAAAGTACACGATATTGACAAACCTCATTGATGGCATACTCAGATCGTTGTTTAACAATAGGATCCGAACGTTTGTTGTTTAATCTCAAGCAAATTTAAATATTTTTTTTTTTTTTCATAAATGCATGGTAATTGTTCACATTGCTTGTGTGGTGCTTGTTCTTGACAGAAAATGAAGTGCTACCTCGTGGTAGAACCTTCAAACATTGCCTCGACATTTACCGACACATTCGTTCGAATACACCAGGCATCGCGCGTTACCTGTTATCACTCCCACAGACTCACAAGTAGCACATGACGCTTTGCACGTTGACATTCCAGTGTGCACTATTGGTTTGTTGCTGACTAGCATATCGCCCAGTCACACTTCCTGTGTATTGTGGGTGCCTAGCCCTCAGGCAACAAATATTCTATTAAATTTTAGTCTAAAACGGTTTGCCCGAGGGAGTTGCGACAAGACAACCTTTTTTGTTCAATTGACCCTGTTGATACAAATGATGGCATACAATATCAAAAATATCTGATGGCAAATAAAATTAAGCCAAAAAGGGGGTGGCCGCCCTCATTACTTTAATGAAGGCGGAAAGTATTCGAAACGATTTCTTCACAGATTGCAGATTTTGATAGCATAAAACAGTATCCAGAGAATCGTAATTTATTTCTAAGTAGTTTGCGGTATTTTGCCAAAATACGGTATTTAATTTATATTTTCATGGGCGAATTTCTGCTTTACGATTTGCGCCAGGCTATAAGTCGCATTATATAACTGTATCTCATTTCCGACAGGGATTCACCTCACAAAGATTGTAACATACTTTCATATACATGCATATATATACAAGATGATTCTAAAATCATGGTACAAACATTGGGGGGTGGTAGAACTCACTAAAACAAACAATTATTTTATAGGAATACATGGGCTGAAATGACGCGTTGAGGCACAAACACAAAAATAACACATGAAGTGCAACACATTGTTTATTTACAACGACGCCGCTAAATGCCTTTTTACATCAATGTTTATAATAATTGCTCAAAATTGCTACCACCGACAGTAATGCAAGTTTGGTAGCGTCGGTGGAGTGATTGGCGAACATAATCAAATACGCCGGGTATTTCACGCACGCCACCATTGTCAGCCAATCACGCCATATGTAGAGGTCGCCAAGCATGCGTGACTGTTGGTGGATGCATTTCCAGCAACTGTTTTAACGTTTTCTGTACGGAATCACTCGTTAAGTATGCTGCTAAAGAAAACATTTTATGTTTCCGTTAATGTGTTATGTTTTTGTGTTTGTGCCTCAACGCGTCGCTTCCGCCCATATATTCCTATACAGTAATTGTTTGTTTAAGTGAGCTCTACCACCCCTCAATGTTTGTCTAATGATTTTAGAATCACCATGTGTATATATATATATAACAGCTTTTCTTTTACAATAATTAATTATATGTTATTATACAAATGAAAATTGTTGTTTCAGATACTACTCATATATACAGTATATGACATACAACACTAATATATACAGTATATGACACACAACACTAATATATACATTATAAATATACCTACACACACTAGGTAGAGTCGTACTGTGCAAGAAAGAACTAAAGTTCATTCACGGTTACTTCAAACTGTTCTGAAGCCCTGCTCAAGTTCTACGTCCAGGACATCCCTTCGTCTCATGCAAACAAAGCTTAACCAAGTCTAGAAAATTACACCAACGGGACAACGCACCGCACTCGTGTGAACTCACTTTAACAACATTTTTCATTAGAACTATTTCTTACTAGGCATTACCAACACACCTATTTTCTCACTGTTTTTATTTGTATGACTTATAAATGAAATATCATAAATTTATAAATAAAATATAAGTTAAAGTAGAATTTAAAGAAAAGCAAGACTTTCATGTTAACAGAAGTACAAACCGCATGTGATATCTGACATAGTTAGGAAATAACCAAACGCGTCATACATGGGGTGATTTATCAACGGTTTGTTTCAAAAAGTGTGTAGCAACCGTGAATAGACTGTAACTAACATAAACAAGTCAACTACAGTAAACAAAATATAGTGTTGAGTACATATTCCTCATACAGCATACAGCTCAGGTCAGTCAAGCAGAAACAGCACGAATTTCTATAGTAAAATTCGCATTACCGTCCATCAAACGTCCAAAAAATTGCTAACGCGGAACTACACCAAAGCTATTTATGTAGGATGTCAATAAACTCAATCCAATCCGTACCTTCAATATATATAGGCAAGGTAAACAAACAAGCGTTTGTAATACCAAAACAACGAACTCTGGAAATTAATGCAACAGGCTACATTTAAATATGGTCCAAATTTCTTACCAACAAAAAATGTTATAGTTTTTCTTTTTAAGGTGATCCACCCATTTTTATTCTATATTAAATTAAGGCAACAATTTTCAGCCTACTTGTTACAAATCTGCAAGCAATAAGTTTGCCTTACACATACTATCAAAACTATAAAATTATAATTTATGTAAACAATTAGCAAAAATTATGAATCAGGAGAAATATTTTATTTAAGTTTTTGTACTGTCTGTGCGTTTATTAGTATGTGGTATCTCCTGTAAAACACCCAACGACAGTAAAGGATGACACAGCTGTATTCACTCAGGGTAATGCGAAGTTCTCTTTAAAACAATTTTTTTTTTCATCTGGTGGATGGCAGATGTGTGCTACATGTGCGAACTAACCCAGCAAGTTCCAACACACACACCCACCCACCCACACACGCACACGCACAGCTGCAACTCTGCGGTAATAACCTACACTAAAAATAAGAAGTGGAGCATATGCGGGCGACGCCGAGGATGAGTGAGTAAACATCGCGCACAAGAAGAAAGCCGTCTGGAGAGAAGTGGAGGCACCAATCAACACTATCTCCCCCTCCCCTCCCTTGAATTATCCACCACTCTTCCCTTCGTCCACCCTCTTTCACCCGGACGAACAACCAGATGCACTTAGGCCTTCGCACAACGAGCAGTCTTCTTACATCGGCACCCTACATGCGCGCGCAGATGACGTCACTGTACGTACCGGCCTTGCGATTCCGCCAAATACTGAATGGCGGAAAGGCCGACCAGACATGGAAAGAAAAACTAAGGTCATTCCCTTCATCAAAAGCAAAACAAATACGTCTATCTATTCCATTAGGCCTCCCACTTAGGCAAACCGGGTTCGATTACCAGCGGGGTCGCTCCTAGATTTTCACATGAGGGAATCGTGCCGGACGATGCCGCTGGTCGGCAGATATTCTCGGGGATCTCCCTTGAATTCCGGCGATGCTCCATGCTCACCTCGCTTCCTCCTCGTTGGCTCTGAAGAAATCGATATTCAGAGCCGCCCAAATCTCTCCACTCGGATTTCATTAAGCCAATTTTACTTCAGAAAATAACATATCGCCAGAGATCTGCAAAATTTTATATACTACTTGGTAACATACAAGACTGTAAATATTTCCACGCCTGATTTACTTCTATTTTTATTCAAAGACGCGCCCTTCGCTCTTTAACTATAAATGCACAATCATCGGAAGCGAGGACGAACTTAGTATAAAGTAGTCAAATGGGAAGAATGATTTCTTTTAGAGGCTGCAAACAATAAACATATGACCTCTGCATAGACTAACAGTGAACTATAAAGTACAGTCTGAAGAAGTAAAAGCATCGGTTCCCAGAACAAACGTCTTTTTTTTTTTGATAGAAAAATTCCTGTTTTGAAGCGAAATTTCCTTACAATAGTCCAAAGAAAATTACGCGGAAAATATCACCAATACATGTATGTACAAGAAATTCTGTGATTTACATGAACCCTTTTCTCAGTTATACTTTCCCCTTTTATGAGTGAAAATTTTACACGAAAAACCTAGCAGGTATTGCGAAATACCCGTTTACAAAAAATAACTATTCCCTAATAACCTACGTTTCGACTTCAAAAGTTCAACGAGAGCTCGTACAGATAAACTAGCACATACTCATAACGAAAGTATTGTTACGCGCTCGCTACTTCGCATCCCGCGCGGGTAATACGAGTGGAAGTGAAGGTCAGCAGTTATATAATAGCGGCGGCGGAAAGTCAATGGAATGTTTTGAATTTTAAGCGCGTACTAAACCAAGAGCCACATATCTATTACCAAAAAGCGAGCCGACACGATAATACTTTGGCTGCGCGCGCTGCTGACCTCTGTTGTATTGAGTTTCTGTATTTATCTGAAGAATGTTCTAGTGGTTTGTTGCCCTAGTTTCTCTAAGCGAGACTCGGGCCGCATCGAACTTCCCAGGTCAAGGCCAGCAGATTATAAATTGTGCGACGGGCCTCCGGGCCGGGAGTTGTTGAATGGATGAGTGGCCGAGTTTCAGCCACAGACGACGAGCGGCGGGAGAAATGACCAGCGGATGTGAAATCTGCGACTGCGAGTGTCAAGCAGTGAAGAGTGCGGCTGGCAGGCTGTACTATTGGACTATATGCGTGAGTAAAATACATTACAAATGATAGCAACAAACAGACTGAACGTGTGTAAATGATGAGTATGAGTTAACTGACTATAATTAAAGTGACATTGAGAGGAACATTAATTAAAGTTGGAATATACATTGAATATTACGCTCTCTGAGAAATAAAAACATTAAGAGAGGATATAGATAATTCCATGCTGTAAATAGTAGCTGTGTGAATAAATTAGAAATAAAATTTAGTTATTTTATTTTCATTAAGACCTTAATCCCTCACGAACTCAGATACGCCCCTCTGGCGTCTTGTAACAGTATATAAATCTCAGCCAGCAATGCAGCGTAGGCTTATCAGCGTCAAATAATCCAACTGCCACGCACTTCTTTTTGCGTGTCGCTAATTTCACAACACGGATAGCGCTGTCAGCTGCCACATATGTACGTAATAAATAACCAGTAAAGGTCGAATTTCCTTTAAAAAATGCAACCATTTAAAAACCCGCCGACTAACTGAAGTTTGCCAGAAATAAAAGCTGTATCTTAAACATTCATTTTTTTCTCTTTTCCTCCGGGCCATACGCTAAATAAATGACGTTTGTAGTCACACTTAAATATGACGTATGTTGAATGTATTGCCACTTGCAACAAGCGATTCAGCTTCTGATGACGCATTTCTGGTCCTCAAAACCCGCTACGCTGACGCTCAAGGTGAGAGAAACTGTATTTGCTGGAGAATATGATCGCGTCGCCCTGTTACTGAACAGACTAGTATTCTACAAAAGGCCTACTGTCTAGCCACAGCTAAGGTAATGCTATGTCCAACACGTAGGAAAGTGGGGGCAAACATGTGTGTATCTTATCCAAACACAAACTGGGAACAATGAACACAGGTAGTGTGTTCGAAAAACCTTGTGTACGTATACTGGGCCATACCGCCTACCCTCCTCCTTTAGTATATTGGGGTAAATATTTACACCTTCCTAAATTTGGCGAAAAATACATCTCAAAAATGCACAATTCGTTTCAATGAAAAGAAAAAAATTAGTTATTAATAGCCTGGTATATTAAAATTAAATCAGAAGTGGCTCTTTAAAGTTTGAATACATAAGAAAATAGTTAATGGATTTATAAGGGAAGTAAATAACGTGTGGATAAAGCACTTCAAAACCAAACAAAATTTCAAAGTTCGTACATGTGTCCTACGTTCGATCGTTATCATCATCCCATTTCACGTGTCCACTGCCGGTAGTTTGTTACACCCCTGTTGCATACATAATGTGGTAGACATAAACTTCGGGTGTTTGGCTATGTCCATTTGAATGTTGATATACAACGCACGTCGGTTGCAAAGCGCCACGGGTAGCCTACTAACGGCCACTGACGATGAAAGCTTATTCCAATCGTGAAATGTGTGATATGCATCTAACGTAAGCACACACCATGTGTAATGCTTGGCCTGCGCGTGGAATAAGGTTTCCAGCATATTCGTGGCACAGCTACGGTGTCTCAACGTGTCCGACTGTGGCGTGCGCAGGTGGGCATTTCGAACATCTCGTCAGAGGACACAGACTTTAAATAGCCGCTCATACCGCGAACTCCAGCACAAGTTAACAAAATGGCGGCACTGGCAAGTGACACGTCGGAATGCCGTTGGCCAATCAGCGAGTGGTAACTTGCTTGCCAGCGAGCAGTCCAGCCAATTGGAAACGGTTCGCAACGCGCAGTAGCTAATCAGTTAAAGGCTCAATCAAGAGCCGCGCGCAACCAATCAGAGAATGAGCACGCCCGCATCAATGGAACCGCCACGCAATTTAACTTTTGTATACTTAGGTATTCTGTGATCTTAGTATAAGCTGTTAACCCGAAGGAGAGCTGCAACTACTTGAACAGCGGCTGTTTACGGTAAACTGAGAACTTTCGAAAGCCCAGCTCAACCTCTACTTGTATGCACACTGCGCATTCTTGCATCATATGCGAAATTAACATTGCCATAGACTTGATCACATTATTCATGCGTCGGTCAAGTGACAATGCGAAATTATTAAAAAATAAAAGAAAGAGAGAAACGTGTCACAAAAAAAAAGCAAAGCTAAATATATATAAGTTTAATATTCGCAAAATTTTTACCAAACATTTTAAATTCAACGTTACCAACTTTACTGGGCACATGCCATTCAGCGTGCCTGTTAAAATATATAGAGGTAGAAGCAGTGACATTTTTCAAAGGTTTATTTTAAAAGTGTGCAATTAACCGTGAACGCCTTTACGTGCACCACCAATTTACGCAAACCTTGTAAGGTTTATATCGCAGAAACCATTGAACATTGGGCCGTACGTCCATGAAAATTTTCTGTGCCGTTTTAAATTCTATTAGTCATTACAACTAACCGTTTTCGTGAGAGAAAAAAAAAGCGCCAGCAGCCATCTCACTCACATTGTGCTTACGATAGGGAAATGAACGTGCCCACGGTGAACAGTCTTGCGTTTTATAACCAGATCCGTGCAAAACAAAGAACCACCACTGAACACAACCGTTTTAGACGCAGCGCTAGAGCTCGGTGATTTGCAGCTGCCAACATCGCGCCGGGTCGGCAAATTTGTTTCTTGCGACGAGCGTGCGCCGCTGCCGTATGAAAGCTATTTCCATGCGAAATTACGAGCGTGGGGTTGGTTAACTTGGCTACTGGCAGCTTATTGGACGAAAGAGACATCCCGTGCCCGAGTAGACCACGCGTACATCGGTTTACGTCGTGTAGACGTCCGGCCGTTTGGTCCGCGGGACAGAATGTCTGTCTTATTGGCCAAGTTTTCGGGGATTCTATTCCCGNATAACCAGATCCGTGCAAAACAAAGAACCACCACTGAACACAACCGTTTTAGACGCAGCGCTAGAGCTCGGTGATTTGCAGCTGCCAGCATCGCGCCGGGTCGGCAAATTTGTTTCTTGCGACCAGCGTGCACCGCTGCCGTATGAAAGTTATTTCCATGCGAAATTACGAGCGTGGGGTTGGTTAACTTGGCTACTGGCAGCTTATTGAACGAAAGAGACATCACGTGCCCGAGTAGACCACGCGTACATCGGTTTACGTAGTGTAGACGTCCGGCCGTTTGGTCCGCGGGACAGAACGTCTGTCTTATTGGCCAAGTTTTCGGGGATTCTATTCCCGGAGCGAGTCGAAGTCGGAGTTTTTTTTCCGTATGCAAGAAATGTTCTTTACGGGTTCGGACCTGAGTTCTGGTTGTCCTTCGCGAGCCACGGCAGAATTAGTTCGCCCTGGAAAACCTAGGCGACACGTGCGATGTCACGAGGTTACACACATATATACACACACGTGACAAGCCGTTCAGAGCAAATATCAGGCTCGCCACTAATCCAAAGGCCGTGGGTTTGATTCCCACGAGTGACGGCGGACAAGAATATAACTATATACTGTACGTCATGCTGACAGCGGATTACTTGGTTCTACACGGAAAGCTAAAAGATGCTTTGAGCTAATGGGCCCAGTGGCATACGTATCGGCTCTCAAGACCTCGATGCTTAGCCGCCCAAATCTCTCCACTCTCGACGCCACCCCAGTGAAATACATCACAGACCCAACTGCTACCGAAACTGGCTGTTAACACTTATTGACCGTTAACCGGGTAACATAATACCACGAAATGAATCCCTTAATTCCATGTACCAAGGGAGGTTGCGTAGTGGCAAACCTTATGGGCTCGCATTCCGCAGGCGCTGAGTTCGATTCCCGGTCCAGCTATCCTGATTTTAATGGTTTCCCGAAATCACTCGAGGCGAATGCTGGGATGGTTCTTTGCTACAGGAAATAGCCGATTCCTTCCTTGTTAGGTCTAACTTACTGCTCGTCTGAACAACTCGCTCCGTTTCTAATTGCCTCGCTGTCGACGAGAGGTTTCTTGCCATACCCGCAGTAACTGATTTTATTATCGGCATATTGCAAAATATGTCCAATTATGCTGTTCACAGTCAGATAATAACGCTAATACAGCCACTGTCATTTTGAAGGTAACGCTATAAGCTCTTTCTATGGCACATCGGCGTTTTTATTTAGCTGATGTTTGTGCAAGACCCACAGAAATTCTAATCATACGTTTTCATCACGTAAGTTATTATAATATATCAAAAAGCACTTGTCAGATCAACAATCTCTGTTGCGACACATTAAATGTAAAATGAACATCTTCGTTAAAAGGTTATATAAAAAAAAAGAGCAACAGCTGAAAAAACGCTAAAATAATTCATGCAAGCACATCTGCAAAAGTAAAATTGATCGTCCCTGAGCATGTGTGAGGAACTGCAACATACGCTTGTTGAAGCATCCATGTATCGTCCCACATTCAGTTGATTGTATCGCTACATCAAATTTGCGACGTCAAGTTGTCTGTGATACACACATAATTATACGGGTCCAGCTAGGCACAACCCACTCGGTCATCGCGCATGCGCTAAAGAGGCAAAGAGTAGAGGAGACATGAAGACTTTGGCGCAAGGAACTGGGAGTTCGGAGCGTCGGAGCTGTTTATGCTTTGTCATTCCGGTCCCCCGGCGGCCATATTGTCCGCCATCTTGGATTCATATGACCTTGACATTAAACTTTGATTGCAAGAACCAAAAATAAAAATAAAATTCAAAAAAGTATTAAAAAATTATATGAAAACGTATTAAAATTATTTAAAAATTATTTTCAAAAAATATTTTTTAAAAACTTAAATTTCCGGAAGTCCCCCACACCCCTTTCCCCCAATACTCATTCCACAATCTTGGTAAGTGCAGTCCACCATCTTGTTAGGAATCACAGCCACCGTCTACCATTTTAGTCGGTGCAGTCCGCAATCTTGGTAGGTGCAGTCCGCCATATTGGTAGGCGTAGCAGCCACCGTCGGCCATCGTGGTACGTGCAGCTATCCGTCATTTTGGTCGGTGCAGTCCGCTATATTAGTAGGTGCAGCCGTTCGCCATCTTGGTCGGTGCAGTCCACCATCTTGGTAGGTATCACAGCCACCGTCCGCCATCTTGGTTTTTTTCGTTTGTCATTTGTTTAAAAATTACCGGAGTTTGTCTCTCACCTTCGTTCGACAACCATCTTGGTTTTTTTCGTTTGTCATTTGTTTTAAATTGCTGATGCTGTCCCCAGCACCGCGCCCAGCAGACGACTGACCCCCTCCAGCAGACGACTGACCTCCTCCACTCCGCCCTGCCAATATATTTAATTGACCAGTTGCCCCATCTCTGATTCTAATTGGCTAATTGCCCACCCCCTTCCAATATTTTTAATTGTTTCTCCAATGTTTCTCATTGGCTATTTACTCGGGTGTTTTAGGAAACCTTCTTTCGACCAATTAGTCGGTTCCCCTCCTCCCCCTTCCAATGTATTTAATTTCTTCGTCAATGTTTCTCATTGGCTAATTGCTCGGGTGTTTTCCCAAACCTTCGTTCCTACCAATCGGCGGCCTACTTTAATCGCGAGGGCGGACAATTTTTTCCCCATAAAAACTCTTTATAAGACGCACCCCCAGCCCACTAGGGAAATCAGTCATTTTTCTCGCTCTTAGAAATGTATGCGTGTTGTCCGAGCGGCCATAAAATCTTTTCGGCCATTTTGGCATTTGGAAGAGTGCGCTCGCTTAGTGCCTTGGACAAACGGGACGAGCTATTGTACCTGCGAAAGAATTTCTCCTGGTCTACGCACCTCACGAAATTTCGAACGTATTAAAATATTTGCCGGCCTACCTGCAGCAGTACGAAGACATATGGGTCTGCCTCCCATGCAAGGAGTGTTTCCAGGGCTGCACCACTTTGGTTCCCGATACGCCGCATCGTAGGGGTTGGTGCAACGCCCGCCGAGCAGCCCTCGCGAAGTCTGCACCCGTGAAAGACGACTTCCTCGTTGAAGACGACGTCCCCGTAGAAGACGCCCTCCCCGTAGAAGACGCCCTCCCCGTAGAAGACGCCCTCCCCGTAGAAGAAGCTCTCCCCATAGAAGACGACGTCCCCGTGCAAGTTATCTACTTGCAAGCTGTACCCGTGGAAGATGCTTCCCTTCAAGAAATTTACTGGCAAGCACTACCCGGTGAGGAAACCAACCCAGAAATACAGGTGCCCGATGTGTATGGACCTCGATGAAGTTTTAAATGACTTTTTAAAAAATTTGTGAAACTCGGTGTGCACATGGGAACTAAAATTTTTTTATATAACAAAAATAGTATGAAATGTTATGCAACATCCAAGGTTTTCGCTCGTTGGACTCGTACACCATCGAGCAGATTGCCATCTCGTACAGTGACGGAGATGAGAAAACCAAAATTTTCACTTTTTTACCGCCGTGTCCATGGAAGAACCCCCGAACGCACCACGCAACAGGCGTATCGCCTACAGACATACGAAACGCACGGACTAAGGTGGGACAAGGGAAACATTCCGTACGAGGAAATTCCGACAATGCTGAACTCTGTTAAAATTCCCCATTACCTTGTGTATGTGTTTGGAAGACCCCAAGAGTCGGCGATTCGCAATGCGTGCCCCATCGGAACGAACTTTGTAGACCTTCACAAGCATTGCCGCTGCCCGCCGTTTCGACAGCTCGTCGAGACGTACGTTACAAGACGCTTCACGAGTGCAAAAATCAAAGATATTTCTGTGCTCCGTACAACACCGAAACCCTAAGACCCACGGCACATTAAAAAAAAAATCTACAAGGCACCCATGGTACATTAAAAAAATATATTACGTGTGTAATGCCCTCCAAGACTCGGAGAAGAAACACGTGTAAAAAAAGTATTCCTTGTATTATGGAGAAGAATAATAATAATATTTTAATGTATGTGCATAAATAAATTTGTTTAAAAAATATATATACATTTTTATCTCGAGTTATGTCTGGCTCGCGTAAGTTATAAATACACTTTTGGTAAAGAGAAACAATATTTAGTATATCAGTTTTGTTATAATATAAAGAAAAAATTAAAATATTCAATGACACTCTAGTCGTCACTAAAACCACGTATGATATATTTTCCGTTTATGAACGTAATTACTTAAAAACATAAATTAAGGATAAGGGGTAAAACACTTTGCAAATTAAGGCGGCCTCGAAAATTATCTTTCAACATGCCATGTAGCAGCGGCAGAGACGGATGGAGTTAAGGTTGGCACCACGTGCAGTATTCACCACTTGGCAGTTGAGCATAAGATGTACTTTGCTCTTCCTGCTGAACACGCAGCAGGCGGGCGCGTGGACCGCCTGGAGCCTGGGAAAGAAGGCGAGCAGCTCGCCTACAGCGATGGCTTCACGCTAGCTACATTACATTTATTATTCCAACAGAGATCAATTACTTATTCATTTACAAAGAAAAACTTAAATATATTGCAAAAATAATTCACGAATTGGTTTTTATTTTATCATACAAACTTAAATACGCCGGAAAAAAAGAAGTCCCAGGTTCGACATTTGAGAAAAATATACCCGTTACCATACTGATTCGTGAAAAAAAGACAAAACATTCATTAAAAAAATAAAACATTCGTCATACACATTCCTAACACATTTATTTATTATAAAACGTAGTTTCTTTTTAAAACAAAATTAAAGCCAGCGCACAAGGAAAATATGATGTATAGAAGTCTCTGCACCTTCCGTTCATAATCAACTTCATGTTAGTTAAAAAGGCTTGAAATATTTCTCACGCGGAACATAAATTATATAATAAATATTTATTATCTCGATCACATCATAGTCATAGTTTTACTCCAAATTTAAACATTTTGAGAATTAATTACGCACCCATGCGTGTATACATAAGAGCCCGCAGGCGTTAGGGGGACAACAGGGATAGAAATGAAAGAATGAGCTTCTCAGCACACATGTGACGATTTATTATATTAACAATTATATGTTTACATTAAATGAAACTTTTAGCAGGGTTTTTACGCCAAAATGTCTTTCTCGGCGATTCAGGAGTAATCACGTATGGAGTGTCCCAGCCACCGCACGTACACACGACCATTACGTCGTTTCAGGACCTTCTCCACCAAATACACGTCTGGAAACTGCGTAGGCCAGATCACTCCGGTGTAAAATCCGCCAATTATGGGTTCGCCGCATAGGTCCTCGAGATAATACATGCGTGGGTGCGAGTGTCGTATACGCACCACCTCGTACAACTCTGCAGACCAGTTTTAAATCCGCACCAAGTCACCGATCTTGGCTTTAGACTTGCGTGGGTACCTCCTCTTCGGAATAGCATACACGGTACGAACCAGGGAGTAGTTTTTCACGTCTTCGGGCTTCATGCGATTCGTAGAATGAACGGTATAATTGTACTCGCGAACGAGGTTTGGGAGTATATCCAACCACTTGTAGTTTCCGTTCGCCGTAAAATGTCTCCACAGCTTAACTTTGAGCGTCCTGTGAAAACGCTCGACGATGCTGGCCTTGAGCCCAGAGTATGTAGATTAATGATTTATGCCATATTTTCATCAGTGCACGAAAAGTTGCATTAAAATATTCTTTACCATCGTCGGTGTGGAAATTTTTCGGTATGCGTCCTGTACGCAACACATCCGCCACGGCTTTCGTGACGTCGCGCACATTCTTCGACTTGAGCGGCCTGGGCCAGGCATACTTGGGAAAAGTATCGATTGTGGTCAAAATGTAGCAGTGACCTTTATTCACACGAGCAAAATCTTGCATTTCGATCAGGTCAGATTGGAAAGTATCGTCCAGCCCTTTCATGGTGTATTTTCTGCGTGGGTAATTTATCCTAGCGTATTTGTGCAGCACGTCAGCAACTGCATACCTCCTCATAGTAAATCCCTGGGAAAAAATAACTTCCTTTATTTCCAAGGTACCATTTTCCACCACTTTTCTTGTCGGAAGTACGGTCAGGGTAAGAAGCGATGTAATGAGATAGAAGAGTACCCACATCGGGCCCGTGCTCTCGTGTTCATTTCCGTACTCGCGCACGCAGCCAGCCAATCGATCAGGGGCAAATCGCCTTCGTCGCTAGTGATGCCACCTTCCGATTCGGGCAATTCCGGGCTTCTTTTCCTTTTACGCGTCGGGGTCGGTTCTTCCACTTTGATTTAACGTTTGATTTCAACGCGGGCATCGTCCCCGTCACTCGGTTTTTTTCTTATTTCGTCTATCCGGAGGGTAATAGGTTTGAGAGCCTCCACCCTCCGATTCTCGACGGCCATTCTGTTATTTTCGCGAGTAAGTATTTCGTCCGTAACGCCTTGATCGCTCGCTGTAACTCGCTCACCAATTCGGTTCGGTTATCCATCGTTCACTGAGTGTAAAAGACGTTTCGTACATGTATATATATATAAACATATACATATATATGCATTAAAAGAAAGAATAATAATGTTAACTTATTTAAGGGTTCTGCCTACAAAGCAATAAAATTGAAAATATAGGTAATATTTTTTTTCGCAGGCGTACAGACACATGACGAAGGGGAGGCATGCTGTGGTGAGGGTATGCAGAGTATAATAGGAAGGGAATGGGCACTCGCTTATAAGCTTTAGTTTGGGCGTCGATGCGCCATAGTTGTATTGGTATTGAAGACTCCGTGCTGTGGCTACTTTAAGTAAATTAGCAGCCATCCTCGTAATGTCATCGATTGATTTCTGGTCCGAGAGTGACCAGGCTCTCCTAATTAATGCGGGGGAATTATTCGAAAATTTGGATGACACTTCATCTATCGCCTCAGGGCGATGCGACGCTGCACCATTGGAGACCATGGTAGAATCCAGCGCTGCACCTTTAGCAACAGTCGGCATCGCGACGGAGACGCCCTTCTGGAGCATCCAGACGCCACCCTTCCAGGACTCCCAGACGTCGCCCTTTCGCAGCTTCCAGACGGGTGAGTTGGCAACATGCGACATAATAACTGAAGGTTCCCTGCTGCTGCAAACTGACAACGTACCGCAGCTGGAAAATGGATCGCCCGAAATGACTGTTTTACATGTGCAAACAACGGGGACTCTTCTTCCAACGATGTGACGGACTCATCCGTGTCGGTACAGTACTCTCCAGTCTCTGATATTGCTTACACAAATGATGAAAGATGCCTTTACTGCGAATACATATGGTCTCCAATGCCTCTCGATGCTAATACACCCTCCAATCGGTCTGATGGGAACGAGATTCACCAGTGTTCAAATAACTTTGAAAGCATTTTACGCGCGTTACGTAACGATGTTGCCGATTTACACCTCGAACTGACTAACTGCGTGCGTGTTCGTACGGAAGTGAAATGTTAATGGAAGGATTTGTGCTACCATCCTAGAGTCTGCAGCTACATTAGACATTTATATCTATGTAAAAATGTTATTTTAGAGACACGCATTTTGTGCTCCTATACTTGCGAACCAAGCATTTTAACTTTATGTTTTGGTGTAATATTTATGTGTGGTTTCTGAGTTAAATATAGCGAAATGTTATTTAACTTCTAACTGTGTGTGTTCAGTAATATATTTTTCCTCCACGTAAAAAAACGTATGTATTTTTTTCTTTTTTTTTTACTGGACTTGTTTTTTCATTAGAGAAGGGACAAGTACGTGGAATATATTTTTTTTTCTGTCTTTTGAATATTTTTATTGCGTTGCTTTTCCCTTGGAGAAGGGTCAAGTACGTGAAATATTTTTCTTTATCTTTTGAATATGTTAATTGCGCTTTTTTTCCATTGGAGAATGGTCAAGTACGTAAAATATTTTTTTCTCTTTTTGAATATGTTTATTGTGCGTGTTTTTCCCTTGGAGAAGGGACAAGTACGTGCAATATTTCATAACAGTGCCTCCTATTACATAATACTTATGTTTGACTTATTTATCTACAATATTGAAAAATATACTCTAAAATTTGTTACACATTGTTAGCTTTTTTGTTTTACTATTACAAAAAATAACTTGTGTGAAATATTTAGGAAATAACTATTTAAAGAAGGGTATTCAATTATTAAAAAAATTTGTGCGGCACAATGGTATTGCTACTGACCTACATTAACTACCTCTCGAGAGTGTGAAGACATAAGGGGAGTATGCTGACGGAGGAGATGTGATCACGTGACGACCTTCATTCTGACACGTCACACAAGAACGCCGCCAGCTTCTGCCTATCTCTGCCTGTCTGCCTGTCTCTCTCTCTCTCTCTCTCTCTCTCTCTCTCTCTCTCTCTCTCCTGTATCGCTTTCATGTNTCTCTCTCTCTCCTCTGTATCGCTTTCATGTAGCAGCAATCAAAACACTCACGTCATTTTAAAATTATTTCTATAGAATGATAATATTACACAAATTCTTGCAACAAAATTATTTATTTTACATCAAAAAAATTGTAAAAAATACATTGTATTTACACATTAAATTGAATTATATATATGTATATACACACACGAGGGGAATGGGAGGTTTTCATAAAATAGGTTTTTCTAAAGATAGAGCAAAGCTCAGTACACACGAGCACCTCTGGCCATGGGTCCTATGGTGTTGTAGCTCCACATTGGGCCAAGCACCATCACATCGTTCACAGCATACTATAAAAAATATATAATTTTTAATTGCAATTCTTCTTGTCGTACTTGCTTGAACGTCTCTCGCCCACAATTTATTTTTTTATATTTCCGATGTTTGTGGGAAATTTTGTTAGTGGGCGGCACAAAAACTGCACACTCGTCACTGTCACAATCTTGCACTTATAATTCAAGAGTCTTACTATCGAAGACAATTCTTTCAAGGAGGAAGTTAACATTTTCTTCACATCGCTCCACAGTTACGGTAACAGCCGGCTGGTCCGTGTAGCGAGCCTAGGTGCACTTCGCATGCAAAAGGCGTGCAGGTGGAGGCCCAGTCCGGGAAACCTTGCCTTTCCACAACATGGTTATGTCCGTCACATTTCTCCTGCCATTTGCACACATAATTATTTTTACTTTTTCGAAAAAGTTCGTACACTACACTTTTGTACAGTCTTACCTTGTATACGTCGAAATCACGATTTTGTTTTACCAACTCCTCCAGCGAACGAGAAAGCGTAGAGTTAGGGCATAAATTGTAAACGTAACAGTTTTTATATTCGCACGTTAATGTGTCCCGCACATAACAGCCTTCGAAATCATCGTAGCAGCATAGCCAGTGAATTGTACCGTCACCAAATTTAATTTGCAGAACGCCTCGAGCATCTCGAAAACTTACGCGTCGGTACCCACAATTCGGTGCACTGTACTTGCTCACGTCTTCTGACCTGAATGGAGAAAATTCGGAGACGGGCACTTCCATTTATTCTTCGATATCACTATATTCGAAGTCGGGAGAGAATAACCTGTAGGACGTTCTGGCCGATGGGGGCTGGCACAGGTTGCCTGGTGGTTGCGGGTTCGTGCTGTGGACGGTATTGACGAAGTTGCTCCTCGTGCCAATATGGCGCGGATAAGATTAAGAATATTACCTCAATTTTCTTCTGCGTTGCCGTTGCTGTTATTTTTTTTTCACTTGACAACTTGGCTATCATAAATTTAACGGGGGTTTGAAACCCTGCAAGTTTCGAAATGGTAACTGGGCTTTCCTTTTGAAATAGATAAAAAGGAACGACAGCCCCGAGGGGGCTCGGGGCGCGTCTTATAAAGAGTATTCAAGGTGGGGAAAATAGTCCGCCCTCGCAATTAAAGTAGGCCGCCGAATGATCGGAACAAAGTTTTCTGAAAACACCCGAGTAACCAATGAAAAACATTGGCGGAGCAATTAAATATATTGGAAGGGGACGAAGGGGAACCGACTAATTGGTCGAAAGAAGGTTTCCGAAAACATCCGAGTAATTAGCTAATGAGAAACATTGGCAGAACAATATAATATATTGGAAGGGGGTGGGCAATTAGCTAATGAGAAGCAGGGGTAGGGCAATTGGTCAATTAAATATATTGAAAGGGGGGTGGAGGGGGTCTGTCTGCTGGGCGCGGTGATGGGGATAGCACCACCAATGTAAAACAAATTACAAACTAAATAAACCAAAATGGCGGTCAAACGAAGGTGAGAGACAAACTCCAGTAATGTATAAACTAATAACAAACGAAAAAGCAAGATGGCGGACGGTGGCTGTGACGCCTACCACGATGGTGTTCTGCACCAACCAAGATGGTGGAATGAGTATGGGTAGAGGGGGTGTAGGGACTTCCGGAAATTTTTTTAAAAACATTTTTTAATAATTTGAAATAATTTTTTTATATAATTAGTTTATATATTTTTTGGAATCATTTTTATTTTTTGAATTTTTTGTGTCAAAGGTCAATGCCACTACGATTCAAGATAACTGACAAAATGGCCGCTGGGGACCGGAATGACAGAGCATGAACAGCTCCGACGCTCCGAGCCCCAATCCCCTTGCACCAAAGTCGCCATAATCATTCTACTGCAAAACAAAAAAAAAAGAAAGGAAGTACAGAAAGACGACAGCAGCAGAAAAGCAGGATGGAAGAACAATTGCTCTCGTAATTTCCTCAGTCGGCAAAGTTCAAACGCTTCATTATGCCGAGCAATACGCGTGGCAACTATTTACATATTTTACGCAAACTGCAGTGAACCAGTGACCTGCTGGTTAACCAGTCGTGAGCAAGAGGTGACGCAAATACAAAACACACCGCGTAGGCCTGCGTAACAACGAAGAAACTGCTTCCTTGGGGAAAAGCGTATATATATAAGGGGGTGAAGGGATGTTCGTTGCTGTGTAAATAATCAGCTATCGAAATAAAATAATTTTCTTGAGGTATACAGACCAGAACGATGAGCAATGCCCACCCAATGTGCTGCCACTCCGGATAACCACTGTGAATTTTACACTTATGAATTTCTTTTTAAACTTCTTACACTCTTTACACTACAGAATTATAACTAACGAGAGAAGTTATCAAAGTTGTATGGTTATAATAAACATATTTTTATCCCGTGCAATTCCAGGGCATGTTTATTACGAACAATAATTGCTGTATGAAAACTTAATGAGCCAAAATAACGAGACATTTACTAGTAAATCATATTTAATTACAATATCACGAAAACATCGAAATTAATTAAAATTATAAAAATCGCAATATCGTACTCACACCTGGGATTATGGCATGCAGACTCACAAGCTAGACATCCCGATAGCTTCTCGTATTCATTCAGGGGGCCACGACGAGTGCGTCGTACACCCGCGACATTGTCAATCCTGTCCTACAACCATATCTCGATACACTGCAGGAACCAATCTTTCAGGACGATAGCGCTCATCCCCATGTCGCAGAGTGCTCTACACGGTACACGCATGCTAACTTGGCCTGCTAGATCTCCAGACCTCAGCCCCATTGAGCATTATGGGACGGCTTCTGACATCCAGCCCAGCCACAGCGTGCGTGGTATGCCGTACTCCAGAGAGACATTTAGCACTTGTAAGGCATGTTACATGCCAGCAATGCTGCATGTGTGGCCGTTAGAGATGGTTACACTCTTTATTAAGGTGTCTGTTGTATGTGTCGCATTTAATGTTCTGGGTGTCTCGCGGACTTAACGTATTGATCAGTACCACATGCTACCTCCTTCTTCTTGTGTACCAAATTCGGGGCCGATACGTGTATTCCTAGGGTGTTCTTAAATTCCCTTCCACCAGTGTTTATGCTTATATTCTTCTATGGTGTATTAGTTGCATGTTTGACAGCTGCAGTTGTCCTCTATTCGGGTGCACGGCGCCGGGCCTTTCACCAAATAACGAGGGGAAATGCGAGCATACCTCTACGAATGAGAATGACATCCGGAGTGTCGTGTCCCGAAGCGACACACCTAAATATATATGTACGCAGTGGCTGCTTCT
>NQII01004052.1:132733-162223 GCA_002778355.1 Clitarchus hookeri
AAATCCCCCAGAGGGCTTCCACGTGACGTCACATCCCCGACGTCTCCCCGGGCACATTACTGCATCCCCCGCGCCGGAAGCCGTAAATAAGAGATGGCCACTCGGAGAGGGGAGGCGAGTGAGATGAGACTGCGGGAAAGAAGAGATGGCGGCGACAACGCTTTCTTTCGACCAGTTGTGTCTCGTATCTGTATCGCCATTTCCATATTCTACGCTTCAATACTGCCGCGGAGTGAGGCGGAGGAGGCGGGAGACAGCGAATACAAAGGATGAAGGATGCTGGCGTATACGCAGAAATTAACAAAGCCACTATCCTGATTACGCGCATCACACACTCCAATTAACGCCCAAACGGATATATTAGCTTATTATTAACTATGCATTCGTTGACAATAAGTCAGTATTATGCTTAATGCGTTACATTACAAATGACTTCTGAAGTGTTTTCAAGAGTTTTAAGTGAAGAGCGAAGAGATTTGGGCGGCTCTTTAACATCGAGGTCTTGAGAGCCGCTGAGGGTGAAGGCGAGGTGAGTCTGGAACAACGCCGGAATGCAAGGACGGGAGAAACTGAAGATCCTCGAGAAAACCCGCTAGTGGCATCGTCCGGCACGATTCCCACATGCGAAAATCCGGGGGCGACCTCGCCGGGAATCGAACCCGGTTCACCTTGGTGGGAGGCGAGTAGCTTAAACACTAAACCACCGCGGCACCTCAAGAGTTTTAAGATTATTTTCTACATTTTTAGCATTAAACACAATTTTTGTTGCGATAAGAAACAACAGTCTGAAAAAAGTATAACAATGGAAGAATATTACTTTTACAAAATTAATTACACCGGTTGTATGATTTTTAGATTTATATCTTCCTTTTTTTGCACAAATCTCAAAATCGAACAAAATTATTAGTTAAGCATTCAAGTCAAAATATTTGTTCACGCTATTAGAACGACACGGAGAACATTTCTTGAAAATACGTTATACACTTGTCGGATTTCAAAGAAATTGCGACATGCCATTCTCGTGACTTCAATCAATACTGTAGCTGAAACCAATCTTTGTATTACAATAAACTCTTTAAATTTGCACGAAAAAGATTGTAAGTAAAAATTCTTATATTACGCTAAAACATAAGATGATTGTTATTTTTAAAATTATTTGATATCTTTAACAATTTATTATAGTTATACTGTCACGAAATCATAAAATAACGTCAAAACCTAACAAAATATTTCGACTCTTGAACAGCTTCGCCCAAATAAATGGATAACATATATCGCTGGGAACAGCACTACGTAATTGGAGTCAAACCTGCAAGACAAGATCAATAAAACAAAAACAAAAACAAAGTCCTGCACAAATATATCTTGCACGCCAATCGAGCCGAAGATAAGCACTGTCAACTAATGCTCATTATAGCCTTATTTATACCGGTAGGCTTATGGGAGAAAAGGGAGGGGTTTACAAATTAAATTCCCCTAAAGCTTTACCCAACCTACCCGAGATTAGAACCATTTTCAATTTATACTGTAGGGTCCGCGGTGGTGTAGTGGTCAGACTACTCGGCTCCCACCTTGGCGAACCGGGTTCGATTTCCGGCGGGGTCGCTCCCGGATTCTCGCATGTGGGAATCGTGCCGGACGATGCCACTAGTTGGCGGGTTTTCTCGGGGATCTCACGTTTCCCCTGCTCTTTAATTCACGCGCCGCTCCTTACTCACCTGACTCCACCCTCATCGGCTCTCAAGACGTTAAGAGCAGCCCAAATCTCTCCACTCCACTTTATACTGTAAAAAAAAAAAATTACATCTAGACACAGAAGTCTGCTCACTAACTACCGACTGCCGTGAGAAAATATTTCCAAGCATTGTCGAATGGCAGTTATATAAAACCCCTTATCGCATAGCACACGCTATTGTGTGTACACGCATAGAAATAAACCAAGATGCATGTGCGGAGGAAGTTATAATCCGCGACGTCACTTAAAAAAAATTAATTCCGTCATCACTCTTATTCGCTCGCAACGTGCCGGTGACAAGAATATATTAACTCATGAGAAAAATATTTTCAATAGACTTCCATTTATAATGTTTTCATTTCCTTTTTTCCCCGTGATGGAAGACCGTGGCCTATTGTCTGGAAATGCAAGCGCATTTCAAAAGTTAACTGGCGGGGGATATCTTACGATAATTAATGAAGATACAGACTGACAGCTCGCTGCGTTTCTCTCGCTCGCTTCAATTACAGGATTCAGTGTGACAATCAAAACTATTCTCAGTCAAGTACTAAGAAGCGCACTTATAAAACAGAACCGTAGGAATCCATGGCTGCGAGGTACGAAGAGTATCTCTAGCCAGCTCCGTGGAATAAATGCAGAGGTAATATAACTAAGCAGTGGGAGATGAAATGCAGAAGTATGAAATAGTGATAATTAATCGCAAAACTCGGGAGAAATAACGAAAGTAGGTTAGCGTCAAATTAAAGCTCTACGGGTACAAAAGTATGCAATCCTCCTCAAATTAACTATTTCTTCGCGCAGGCATCATACTGGAAAAAATGGCGCAGACTCGAGCTGTTTTCATTGTTCTTGTAAATTAGCAGACGTACAAGAAAATCACGCTCGTCTCGATGCGAAAACACTAACATTTTTACATTTTTAAATTTTAATTACCAAGTTCCTACTTAATAAATTTGTTTTTGTTATTAATTACGAGCATTATGCTATTCGCACGCTGAGGAATGCCTGAAGAATTAGATGCCAAAAAATAAAAAAATAAAATAAAAACATTCCGTGGTTTTTACGCTAATGCTCTTGCACCCGAGTCAATACTGCTAAAAATAGGCTATTTGCCTATTTTATTATTGGGTACACAGGCAGACACCACACTTGGCATTCCTATACTTAATAAGAAACTGTCCTGAAAACAGCGATTCTGTACTGACGCACAACACGGGCTGTAGGAGCTGCTAGCAAACAGAAATGAAGGTTCGTACACGTCTGTCACAGCTGCTTACTTTATCAGGTACCCGTATTCGCAAATATCTCGCGTTCCGCTGACAGAAACACAATGAGAAGTGCAAAAACTTATTTTAAAAAAAAACTGTTTTATGTACAGGAAGGCTGTTTCTTTTTTCCCCCGGTTCAAATTGCGGGTTCCTGCAGTAGGCGTGTCCTGTAATAGTTTATGCTCCGACCGCTACAAAAATGTACAATGTCACAGCAGAGACGCAGGCCGGGGGCCGCGTGATGTCGGCCAGCACCCCGGGGAAAGAGAGTTGGTGCTTGTTTGAGACACGACGTCACCAACACAGGGCAGAAAGCAATTAGAGCTGGAGGTGATGCGGGCAGCGAGTGATGGGACAAGTCGAGGAACCCCCTCCAGTCCAGGGGGGGAGGGAGGAGCAGGCTATTCCTGGACCAGAGGCGCCCAGCACGAGGACGGAATGGAATTAGTGGGCGCCAAACGGCGAGCGCACGGAGGGAAGGGGTTAACAACGAGCTCGCAGCTAAGAGACCGGGGGATGGAGATGAAATAAAACAAAGCTGCTGCCATCTGGGTCTGGGATGAAGACAGGGGTGGTCCCTGAAGCGACGCCGGCTGTTACAAGATACAGNTAGGTAGAACGTAACTGAACGCTTGCCACTAATACAATAACGTATCGTACTTTACTCCTGGTATATGTACATTCACGGCATGGTCAATTTTTTCCTGTCAAATTCTGAAAATAGGTGACCAGTATATGTACTAACGCCGTTTTAAGGTTGACTTGTCGGCTGCTGTAATCGAGTACTTGTAAGTTTTCTTAGTGATTGCGGCAACAAAGAAGTAATTATCACTTAAAAATTATTAAACGAGTGAAATCACTATTAACTGGCATAGCTAGTTCATTTAGTAGAGAACTCTCATAAAAAAATATTGTAATGTAGCATCGCCACTTGAAAGGAAATGGAAGTGGTGTTGGAGGACTAGCGAAGTCAACAACATTAGAATGAAATGAGGAGAACTGGCACAACTGGATGCTGGATGCTGGATGCGGAGCTGCGGCGCCACGGCTGCCATCTTGAATAACGTCACGCCGAAACTTCATACTCTATAATTCCTCGCCAATGGCGTCCGTCTTGTTTTTCTCTCGGAATTTCCCTTTTTTCCATAAATTTTCCCCCTATTCCAACTTCCTGCTCTGTCATTCCACTTGATTTTCTCCTACTCTACCATTCCGCTTGGTTTTTCATGTTCTGTCATTCCATTTGTTATCTTCATGTTCTGTCATTCCATCTCGGTTTTCTCATGCTCTATCATTCCACCTTGATTTCAACATTCTCTATCATTCGTTCTCGTCTCTCTCTCCCGCCCCTTTTATATCTTTCTTGCCTTCTACGTCCTTCATCTTGGACATTCCCTCGTCGCCATTGTCTGTTGTAGGCAGCATCTTTAATTCTTGCGTCTGCCACCAGAGTGTGCTGATCTCAAGTTCTACCGTTTACAGCTAGGAGCGCTGGTATCGGTGCGGCCATCTTGTGTTGGTAATCGCGTCGCCTGCAGGAGTGCGCTGGCATCGGAGAGTTTAGTTCTATCAGCGGCCGCTAGGAGCACTGGAATTTTTTTTTTTTGTTGGTTGTTTCGGAAATCAAAATATTCCGGAGGCGCGTGGGAACCTTTCCGGCACCCCTTGGGCCGCCAGTCGAGCGTCCTGACTACAAGACTACGGCGATATCTAGGAAAGGAGAGTATTTAATGTCGAATACATATATATCCTATATCGTCGATCGGAAAATAATTTCGGCAGGCCGCGATGTTATATAAAAATTATGTGAAAATTATAATATATGTATAGTAATATAAAGAATCAGTACACACCAATTCGTAAATATATATTGAAAAACCATAGAAAAAACTATGCAGCACGCATGCTGCATGCGCTTAGCGAGCGCACACATGCGAAACATATCTGTTACAATTAGCTATAGTATTAAAAAACTAACTACAATCCTATTTGCTTCTTCGATGCGGCTGCCGAAGGATGATGATTTCCGCTGTTCACCGCCACCTCAACCTCGCACTTTACCGTCTACATGGCCTAACCATGTGCATAGCTCCCTGCGCTTGGACCGATGGCAGTACATACGCCAGCAAAAACAACAGTGTGAAATTTTCTATATATAAAAATTTGCATGTTTGCATAAAAAATACCAACAGAGTTGTCGCAAGTATAGTGTACAGGCGGCTTACAAGGCGCTGAAATGAAAACTTCCCACCTAAAAACAAAAATCAAAGCGTACACAGGGACGCACAGAAAGACGACAGCAACAGAAGAAAAGTCTAGCAGATAGAGGAAGAGAGAGAAGTTGGGGACAGCGCAAACTAAGCAGAAAAGCAAATACGATACGACCACAAGTTACTGCAGTGCATGCATGCGATACGAATACAATTTCGCACCACAACACCCACTATAATAAGCGTTGAGTCACCTAGTATGAGGTTTGAAACAGTAGGTCGCATCGGATAAAACCAAACGATAGGTTCCCGACAGATCATATCGGTGACACACCTGACAGGATAAGAAATATCTCCTCTACAGACTATAGTGTGCAACCTGCCATCAGTAACAACACACCTGACAAGGTGATGATGATGATGCATGCCTTGCAGAGCTACAGTGTGCTGTTGGAAAAAAGCATGCATTATACGTCTAGGCAGCTTGACCCAAAGCTCCAACCTGCATATCCAATCATATCGAAGAAAACAAAAAAAAAAACAGGCTCTCCACAGAGCATATCGGTGACACACCTGAAAAGAAATAATAACACATCTTGCATGAGCTACAGTATGCCACCAGTCATCATCAGCAACACACATGACAAGATAATAAATACCTCTTGTATGAACTACAGTGTGCTGCTGGAACAAAAAAAAATTAATTACATTAAACTACTAGTCTCGGCCAAAAAAATTGTGTGGAGGAGGAGGGTGGGAGCGGAAGCAATGTCATCATAGTAATAAATACTCAAATTTCAGTCAATATATACATATGGTAGGGCCTACAGTATGTATTCCATCATCCAGTATGCATCTCTTATCGTCCTTCCATGACAGACAACTTATTGATGCATTCACTGTATAGAACATGTTGGTGAGAGCGAATGGCATGTGCAATGACCCGCATCATACACATCTGGTGCAGGACACGCTTATAATCTTCAAATAGAATCTTGTTTTTAACAACACATTTCTGTACTCCCTTGGCCCTCTTAACAATTTTGCACTTACACTTGTAGCAATACAATTTCGCCCGAAGTCCGACAAATTCGGTCATAATGGCTCCTCCACACCCATCCTTAAACTTTCACAACACTTTGGCATTGGTTAGAGAGTAGCAGGGATGATTGACTGAGTAGCAGGGCATGTCGAATTCAGCGCTGAACGCAGGATCAGTAGCCAGGTCCCGGTAAAAATCTTCAGTGAGGAAACAATAGACAAAGCTATCGGTGTCCATGTACATCAAGTCACATTGATCACCATACCGTCGTCTCACCACATCGTAGTCGAAGCGATACATTACTGTTTTGGAGATGTCGAGGACGGAGAATCCAGCATATATAATTTAATCGAAAAAATAGTCCCCTTCTCTAGTCGTATCAGGGCAAGCTTTTCATGGTAAATGGCTTCGTTATGAGTTTCCTTAGCCTCGTCTCACTGCATACCAGTTCCATTTTTGATGCTTCCTTTTGTTCTCCATCAGCTTGCCAAAAACAGAGTTGTTGGCAATCTTGAAGAAATCACGCTCGAAGTCATTGCTGGCGGCTTTCCTCTTCTCCATATTCAGATCAATGTAGGCTTTCAACTATGGCGACTGCACGAATTCGAGGACACGATGAATCTTCGTCACCCGGAGGGCGTGGTAGTGCTTGCTTCAAGAGTCCTGTAATGTATAATGTAATGTTATTTATCCTCGAGCATTGTAATTAACTTATTTTGCGCCGAGCCTGGTGGACACTGGTTCTTGGGAAGGGCGAGCAGATTCTTGTGGTCGTGATGCAGGGCTGCAGGATAAGCAATATCAACCTCTAAGATGTAGCCGACATCACTATCATCAGGTACGGACATTATGTAGATGTTAGGTTCACTCCACCTGAAATTGCATAGTGGTAATGGCAGACTCATCCCCCATCTGTAGAGGTTGTTTGCATCGATGTATTGCAGGTATGCATCCAGCTTGCCGGTATCGTGCACACTTTTCATATACCTGTTTTTGGCAGCACGGTATCGCAGCATGCACTGCGAAACACCACCTCTGATGGCTGACTCAAGGAACAGGTACATGTCGTAGTCCCCCAGCAGCTCGAGTTCCACCTCTGTCATATGTAGCATGGCGTCGAACGAGAATCCTAGAAGACTCACATAGTGGGCGCAGTCAAGCTGATACATTTCCAAATCCAAACATAGGTGCCAGAAATTTTCAAAGAAGTCAGCTAAAAGGAGGATGACAACCTTTAGATATATTCAGCTGTACATCTCGGACTCGCAGCGGAATTTGTTCCATACCGCTTGTGCATGAGCATAGTCAGCGTCGGAGATATTGATGTTGGTGAGGCAGTTGTAAAACTACGGTTGAGGTAGCAGCTGTGGCTCCTCCAGGGTGGCAATATCAGTAATGTAATCGAATGGGTACACACCCTTGCGTATCACCAATGGTACCTCATCTGGGCTGAAAAATGTCTTCATACTTACAAACTTGTCCGCATGGAGGTTTTGAGCCAGTGAAGCAAGACTTGCAGCCATGAAGCGATACGTGTCAACGAACTGAATGGCGAATCGGTCAACCAGCTGTTTGGAAAATGTAATAATTTTCTCTTCACTATGTGGGATAATGAACATGCCCTGTGTATTGTGTGCCAGATTTTTAAGACTAAAATCCTCATCGTAGGACAGATTATGAAAAAAATACAACCAGCTTCTTCAATGGAGGAAGTAGAAGGCAAGAGAGAGGAAATGGGTGGGAGAGAGACGAGACATAATTATAGAGCATGAGAAAACCTAGATGGAATGACACAGCATGAGAAAACCAAGTGGAATGACAGATCAGGAGAAAAAACAAGTGGAATGATAAAGCAGGAGGTTGGGAATAGGAAAAAAAAGGGGGAAAAAGAAAATTTTAAGGGACAAACAAGATGGCCACTGTTAACAAGGAATGACAGAGCAATAGGTTTCTGCATGACGTCATCCAATATGGCCGCAGTGGCCCCGCAGCTCCACTGCCAGGAGTGCCAGCTCTCCCTATTTCATTCTACTAACAACGGGCAGTCATCACAGTTTTTTTGTGCCGGAATCCGCTTGTCTCAACGTCTTTATAACCCTGAATGGTCATCGCTACGCTTCATGTCCACGCGGCGAGAAGGCCACGACAGTGAGTGTTCCACGTCCACCAGCTGCACCACTCAGAATTCAACTAACGTGGTTCGGAGCCCACTATAATCAAAGCAGGCCACTCGTCATTTAAGGTGAGAACTTCTATTAACCTCGGTAACAGACGGAGGTGAACTTAGACCGACGTCACCAAATAAACGACCAGCCATTTCGTTCAGCTACCCCGATAACATTCGTTTCCTTTTTGAACATCAGGGACGAAGTTAATATTTTGGATTATAACTTGTAGCTACAGAAAACCGCGTCACACTACTCTCAAATAAAATAATGTAATTATTTACACATACAGCTACTATTGGTAATACAAGACATCCTTTGACGATAAATTCACAAGCAAAAGGTACCATTCGATGCTCTCTTTAGAAAGGAAGAAAGTTATATTAAATAAGAATAATGTCAATAACTTTCCTCAACAGATACCTTGAATTATTAACCAGGAAATTAGTTANACCATTCGATGCTCTCTTTAGAAAGGAAAAAAAGTTATATTAAATAAGAATAATGTCAATAACTTTCCTCAACAGATACCTTGAATTATTAACCAGGAAATTAGTTACTAAAGTGATTTAAATGACTGGCCCCAATAAATATTTTGGAACATCTTGAAGCATACAAGTCTGACAATTACTGTTCTCGAGTTTTTTTAATCAAAAAACTCTCCCCTGATATTACATAGTTTATTCGCAACTCCGCTGTAAATTGTATTGATTTTAGGCTTCAAAATCCACCGGCTATAATACATTATTTTAAGCGNGTTACTAAAGTGATTTAAATGACTGGCCCCAATAAATATTTTGGAACATCTTGAAGCATACAAGTCTGACAATTATTGTTCTAGAGTTTTTTTAATCAAAAAACTCTCCCCTGATATTACATAGCTTATTCGCAACTCCGCTGTAAATTGTATTGATTTTAGGCTTCAAAATCCACCGGCTATAATACATTATTTTAAGCGCAGGACTGCTTTACGTGCAAACTGATTATTTTGTCCTAGGTGCTCCACACTAGAAGCTGGGATCGAGCCAGCAGCCCAACCCACACTGGCCGCATCAGAATGTTAACAGGTCCCCGGCGCCCGCACGCCAGATCCTCTGCGATCCCCAGAGGCCAACAGCATCCTGCTACTGGACCACAAATCTTCCCGCCCTTATCTCCCAGCTCTCCGGAGCCGCCATCCCCACGCTCCTTCGCAGCGTTAACAAGACGTCCCACGGCGACCGTCAAGAGGCCGTCTTCTCTTGCTCGCGGGACGGATCCTATTTTTGCTTTTCCTCCGTCAACCGCACCGCACTACCCGCTTTCTACCACCGGCGCCAGTCAGCTGAGATAACTTGCCAGTCCTTACAACGCGTCTTCTGAAGCCCGCCACATGCGATCAGTCCAGCTCTCAGATCCCACTCATCAGTCCGAACGGATCAGCTTGTAAGTAACTGAGACTTTCTACGCGATCAGTCCAACTCTCAGTTCCGACTGACCAGTCCGAAACAAACGTCAGCCTTAATAGTGGAGGTATTACTGTTGGATGTGTTTTCGTGCTTGTTAGTATGACCGAAACAGCGTGTATGCCACAATCGTTGTAAATCGGAGACGAAATAGGAAGTTAAGAAGAAACGTGTTATGATAAACTGATACCATTTACTTTGCACACTTCACACACATTCTTGCTCTCGCTATGAGTCAATNAGAAACGTGTTATGATAAACTGATACCATTTACTTTGCACACTTCACACACATTCTTGCTCTCGCTATGAGTCAATGTGCATGTATTTGTACATAACTTTACTTATCACGAAAATATACAAATTACAGTTAAACAATGATGTTACTCATCGACACTACGCGGCGTACTGACGGACTGGTACTTTTTGGACTAGTCTCCCACCCACTTTCCCATCACATGTCAGTTCGGTTTGGCGATTCTGGCAGTCCACAGTCCAGTTCGATGGAAATCCATAAAACCATCACTTCGTCACGTCAGACTGATAAGTCAACATCCATCGTCCTTGCACACACAAGAGAGTTCGCACTGTTCAGTTTGGACTGCAGACTGTCAGTTCCGACTTCCCATATGCGACGGGCTTACATTACCATATTAGTGAGCCGATTATTCACAATATATTACAACGGTAATAAATGTTTACTGAATTTTATCCTATTCATTGCGTAATTCTCGTACAAATTATTTGAATGTACACAGCATCCACGAAAGCCGAAAGGAATCGAACCTGCGTCCGACCGGCATAGATGTTTGATTCGGTTTATCCACGCATTAACATAGGTTATTCCGCTTTAATCCAAAGCTGTTATCTCTCCTTATACGTAAATATCCATCTTGCTCGGTGGGCGGAAATGCAATACAAAAACACGCATTGTATTGCGAGTAATTAATTATAGTCCGTTTTTATCCACGGGCTACGCACGTACCTCTCGTGAAGACTAGTAAGCTAAAACTGGAACGAACTTTTAACCATTCCTGAAAAAGCCTTTGAAAATCTGTGGCCAAATGCGGACTCCAGCCCGTAACTTTCCGGTGGACTTAAGGCCCGTGACTTTTCAGCTGCCAGTCGGAAACTACGACCACAACACCGGATACAGCACAACGAATTTCATTAGGCTATTATTACCTCTTATATTGTATCCTCAAACACCGTGAAAATATTTTAGATCGCCTTGTGCATTAACTTCAAAATCTACACAAAACATTACGTGCAACTTTTGCGGCAAATAATTTAAAATTCACAATATTACCTCTTCTGAGTACTGTAAACTTACATATTAGAATACTCTGCCTTAAAGACTACCAAATGACCACGCGATTAGCATTTCGAATTCTACCAAGAATGCTAGAAATCCTGGACCAAATGCTTTGGAAGTCAACAAAAGGAAAAGACGACTGTGACATATGAAACGTAGATTAAAATTCAATGTCGTTCAACCTTGAGTTTCTGTACTTAAGGCATATATAACAGTACACTTACTTATACGCATATGTTTCTAATTAACTGAATTCCATGCACAAAAATGATTTTTCAAACATTACATTATTTTGCATGATTGAAATATAAAAACCCAGCCGCAAGCTGACCCGGTGTTACTCGTACAAAAAACTCTTACTTTGTAGTTATAACGATGTGTGATTATCCTAACAGAACAAATTTGTTTCTCTCACCGAGTAGGAACTGCGTTACGACTTCCAAAATTGTAAGCACTGCAGCAAAAACCTTTATTTTATTTTTGCCTTTCATTAATCTATCCTTGTCTTTCACCCTAGTAACATTTCTGCATTTCTGCGTCACCATTTACCAGTACAGTAAAAAATCCATTGTAAGACGAGCACGAACATTCTATGAATGTAGCTGTGTCCCGTTTAATGTTCAGTGAATGCATGCGATACTTTGTAGTCAGATTATCACAATGATAATCTCTTGCTCGTCTTGTATTTCTCCGCTCCTGCCTTACACGTTAGATCTGCATACTCGGGCTGCAAGCTGCTACTAAAGCACACGTCCATGCACAAAACCTTCGTTTGCCTCGATGCTAATACTTTTTACTACAATGCGAGTAGTAGGAAAATGGGGTTTCCAGGGCAATGGTTGACCACATGTTCGCTGGTGTGTCCGTTCAAATATACGTAGTGACAAACAGGGACATATCCCAAAGGTTAATTTCAAATGAGCTCAATTTACAGTGAACAGCCTTTACAATTACTGACTATTTCACAAGACAACCATGCAACACATGCCTTATAGCTAAAATTATTTGTTATGGAAGAAAATGTCCCACATGCAAAAACTGCCACTAATTAGATAGATACTATCGTAATATTATAGAACAAGTTATGCAAAGGTATTTAATGATATAACATCAGCAAATGCGAAATATACTTATTTTTCTACATCTCTAGCATTGTTGACTGAAAATATTTTATGATCACTGGTGTCAATATCTGTCCTATCTTCACACACAAAAAAGATGTAATATTTTTGCATTAAGCGTATTATTTTCGCTTTCAACAATAGTTAAGAAATTACATTTTTAACTAAATTGATGATACATTTGATGACAGAGTAAATTATTGCTTAATTTATACATTGTAGTTTTAAATTATCGTTATTAACAATATCAAACGTTATTTGCAATTTGTTTCCAAAATAATCATGTTTTAAATAGTACGAAATAAGTCCTGTTTACATGATTTAAAACAATTAGCCGTGTTTGCGAAACACAGAGAAAATATTATTTCACATATACTACTTCACAAAGGGATTCGTACATGTTATTATTGTTTATATATATATACATATATATATAAATAGGTGACGATATTTCGTTAAGGTTTATGTCACAGGCACCCTGCGCATCCACTGTTACTACTCTCATCAACATTATTTTATATGAAATTGAATAAATCTAAAACTAAAAAAGTACATACCAGTTGAGGAAAACGTCTGGACCAAATGGTTCCATGCCTTGTCTTGCTTATCCTTTGAGCTATATTCTGACAAGGTTATATCGTATACACACTTGCACTCTTCTACAAATTGTACAAATTGTACGCTGAATGCTTCACTGTCGTCGAGAGGCATAATCGCAGAATGATCGTGCTCACTTTCTTCGCAAACCACAGGAACTACACTCGCCAGTCGCGCTTACTTCATTCTCTGCACATGCATCACTGAAGTGGCAAGTGGCACGCTCTAAAAAAAAACGGTCCTAACCGATTCCGGAAGGCATGCAAGTGGCACGTGACAAATGCGACGTGTTATGCCACTTCAGTGTGAAAGGTGACATGTGTTTATTAATAGTCGCTTTCAAGTGGCATGCCACGTGTGACGTGTCACTTTGGTGTGTAAGCCCCCTAAGGCGCCCGCCTACCCGGTGCTGTTTTCTGCGTTTGAGGCCGCTAAGCTCGGAGGCGATAAGGGCGACACTGCCGAGCGCATAAAGTGCGCTAAAGCCGCTACACCCAGGGCTCTGAACTGGAGTGCAGTGTTCTCGTTGTGCTGCATGTAACTATGGGCGACCCTATCATTTTATTGGTGAAAAGTTTGTTGTTAAGTGCAGGACTCTCCAGTAATTTTGTATGTATCTTACGCTTATATATATATTGAGATAGTGCTCTTTGAAAAATAAAAAACCGTTTTTTTTGGCTATGTTGGGGTGTTATGAAATGGCGTTTCTAATGTGCTTGACTTCTAAAAAGCAGTCAACACGACTCGCCTGAAGTGTGCTCTTTTCGTAAATCAGCACATTGGACTCACGTTTAATATATTCGTGGGAAAACGTGTATTACAAACACTCTACAACGCAGTGCAAGGGCCAGGTAGACAGACCCCTTAATGTGGCGACGGAGGGTCACTGAGGTGTTAAAGAGAAGAGAAACAAGCCCCNGGCAAATGTGGCCACTCTCTGTCACACACTTCTAGGAAACGTCAACCCTGCAAGAACTTCCCACGCAACACAGAATATAACAATAGGCACACCAAAGTTCACTTTGCCGGGAGCATAATGAATACTCACCAATCGACTGCATGGTGCTTTGAAGGCGAGATACAATGCACTTTTGAAAGTTCTCTCATTTGTAATAATAGTAAATAAATATTAGTTATTTAGTCTTAGACGTTAACTTCTGAGTGCGGTGGAATGTACACGCTGTGTGTATTACTTACATGGTAATATTTATTTTAAAAAGTCGAGTTTAAGGGGAAAAAGTAACTAGGTCCTCAAAAGTGCTCTCTTAACCATGAACAGAAAAATTTCGAACAAGTATTTTTAAAAGCTCGTAACCAGCTAGAATGCTCCTCGTGAAAGCAAGCCGTGCATAAATGAATAAGATTTATGTTTGGAAAACACTACCCTCCAGAGTTAGGCATACTTTCAGTAGAGAACACCTCAGCTTTAAGCACACAAGGGCTTGCTTTTCAAAATGGCAAATTTATTTATTTATTTACTTGCCGAATCGACGAAAAACTTCTTTGATATACTTACACAATTTCGTGAAAAAAATTTAGCTTCTTCTCATAACACGAAAATTCGGCGGCCAGAAATGTACACAGTAAAAATGTTTTTATTTTTCCAAAAATATTATTTGCCACGATTATTTCTGTAACAGTACAAGTGTATTAATGAAATATTACTAAACTTTGTGATGTGAAAATAAATTGACTGTGTAATTCAACTAGTGAGTAAGACATTCTCTATTAACTACATGCAGCGATAAAATTAATTTACTTTCATGTATCTCTGTGTTGTAGAAACCAAATATTTCATTTGTAGTAATACAATTTTTTACATCTATTTTTCAATGAAATTGTTTGTAAAACGAACAAACACTTTTAGTGTAAGAACCTAGGTCTATCATAGATNTACATCTATTTTTCAATGAAATTGTTTGTAAAACGAACAAACACTTTTAGTGTAAGAACCTAGGTCTATCATAGAAACGTTTAACTTAATACGGTAAGAAATCTAAAATAATAATAATAATAAACCCCGCATGCTTTCATAAACATTATTTCTACACGTTTTCTTGAATGGTCATAGAAAATNTACATCTATTTTTCAATGAAATTGTTTGTAAAACGAACAAACACTTTTAGTGTAAGAACCTAGGTCTATCATAGATACGTTTAACTTAATACGGTAAGAAATCTAAAATAATAATAATAATAATAAACCCCGCATGCTTTCATAAACATTATTTCTACACGTTTTCTTGAATGGTCATAGAAAATCGAAAATAAAGAGCCGAAGAAAGTAAGCACAAATTATATTTATCTCCAGTTGTTTTTTCGGAAAAGTTTCAAATAGTAGGACTAAGTTAAATGTTTAAATCGTAATATACAATCCAAGCTAAAGTATTCAAATTTTTTTNTTTTTTTTTTTTTTTTTGCAACGTTCTGTTTCACTCAAAAAATTTCGATAGCACAAAATGAAATGTTTCCAATCGCCCTCGATATTTACTGTGCCATAAATAAAATTACGACCTCGACCGACAGTACATGCGCGCAGAAGCGAGAGCAATCGGATGGCAGGGCCCATTATTAAACCCACATGAGGTAATCGACAATACCAATCAACTTCATGAGGAATAGTGAAAGGATTTTTTAATTTCAGACCAGTGTTGAAATCAAATTACTTTTTAAGTTTATTTTGGCGTGAGCTTTTATAGGTATCCAGAGAATTAGTGACTTCCATTCCGCTGAACACGATACCAATGCACACAGCTATATAATCGTAGCCTGTCAACGGTGTTGATACAAATTCTAATTTGGGGAAGAAAAAAAAAAGACTGTGAAGGAGAGAGAACCAGAAATAGAGCGAAAGTGTTTTCGCTCATAGTGCACTTTATTTTAANAAAAAAAAAGACTGTGAAGGAGAGAGAACCAGAAATAGAGCGAAAGTGTTTTCGCTCATAGTGCACTTTATTTTAATCTAGGTATAAGAAGGAATATGCGAACACGAGATACAAAAAGGATTTTTTTAAATGCTGAAGCACTGAAAAATCATGCCAATTTTAAGTACATAAAAACTACATAATGGCAATGATATTTATTGCATTTACAACCTGCAATTATCACCATACGAACTGCAGATTCTAACTTATTTAAAATTCTTACAACCTTATAATATATAACTGCGAAATTTTCTGTAACCAACCATTAGGCCACAATTTACTTTCTCGCATAACTTTCGCTACGATGGATAAGCATTCTTTGATTTCAATTACTAATTAAAATTAAGAAAACCAACCATATGGGAGACTGCAGATTCTTCGAATACTCTACGCTCATGCCCAGTAATAAACTTTTCTGAAAATATAAGTTTTTATAATTTAATAATGTAGCAATATGTTAACAAATAAATCATGATAATAATTTCACGGTAAGTTTAAGTAAAATATCATGTTCCAACTAGTGACGCAACATTTACAAACTGTCAAATTAAAATCTAACGTTTAGAACCAAAAGTTTTACAGTGTGTTGGATTTTAAAGCGTAGGGCATTATTTTAGAAACAATCTCAAATCATTTTATTCCTGCAGTTTCCATTAAACAATTTTACACTGTGTGCTGTATTTCATCGATGACCTCATTTGCGCCAAAAAACATGAACTCACAACAAGAAAGTACATTTACGACTGAGCTGTAGTGTTTCTCAGCCAAACTTTTATATTTTTAAAAGCTGAACATCCCTCTGAATATAATCTGAAAATAGTAGCGTACACAAAATCCAAAGGGGGTTTAAATTTTAGGAAAGATGGTAGAATCTCAGTTTCACAAAGCAGACTGGCAAAACACGGGTTGGTTTTCTAACTGTTAAATTCGGCACATGAACTGAAGTGAACTAATTATGTGTACCTTTACGTTTACTGTACATTATTATTTCATTTTATACTGAATCACTTCTGGGAATTCACGTGGAACAGTTACATGTATTCCATGTGAATAATAAACCAGAATTTAATATAACTAACTAATTAAAATAAAGTTTAGAATCATTAATATATCAGCAGATTTCGTGAACCAGCGAAAACGTTATATACTCTATTNCTAATTAAAATAAAGTTTAGAATCATTAATATATCAGCAGATTTCGTGAACCAGCGAAAACGTTATATACTCTATTATTTACAACTTCTAACATTTTTACAGCTGAATTCCCACTGACACTTCTAGAAACTCTTGCACGACTATCCATCAACTCAAATACTTCAACTGATTCTTCCCAATCGTTTGACAGCGTCTTCTTCGCTCATAACTTTTTATCAAGAAGAATACTATTTTTTTTATGTGCGTAGAGATAATTCAAATCCAAAAACTTTATTTATCAAACTAGATGACGGGAAAAACTTGTGAAACAGCAACATGTCGGAACGCCGTTCGCCAATCAGCGCCTGGTAACTTACAAGCCAGCCAGTAGCCCAGCCAATAGGGCGGGTTTCGCAGCACGCGGTAGCCAATCAGACACAAGACCTGTTCCCAGACCCTCGCACAACCAATCAAATATTAAGTACTCCCACATTAAAGGAACCGACACGCCGTTTCGTCTGTGTATTTATTTACTCTGTAATCATATCCTCATTATGTCGCTATAATTTATATAAGCGGAATACATCGAAGCCTAGATAACGCGTGTCAAAGCATGAGCTATCTAGGCTTCGGCACCGCGACGCTAGTCGTAGATTGCAATCGCGCGTGCAGATAAATATTCGACAAAAGGCTAACTATTGTATAGTATAATGCCGCGAATTAAAAACGACAGAGTAGTGTCACGCATGTAATTTTACTTGTCATTATTATTTTTTGGTGTTTTTACATAATAATCGTCTCCGTGTTTTAACTATGTGTACAGAGTTTTTATACAATATTGTGAAGACGCGTGTGTTAGTTTTCCATAACAGTGAATACGTACACTAGTTTGCAAAAATAAATTTGATCACCCTGAAGGTGCCATTGCAAGGGCCCGTAAGTGGTTACAGGCACGGGACATGGCAGTATGTATACGAAAACATCAAAATATTGTACCACGCCAAGCATGCATTGTACGAGACCAATACTTGCACGATGCACTTCGTATGGCGTTGGACCACCCGTAGCACGGAGACAGGCGGCGATACGATAGAGCATGTTCTCCTGAAGAAGATACTGCCAGAGCTGGCGCAACTGGCCCTCGAAATACACCGTAGTTGCCACTGGTTGAAGTTGCCATCCAATCTGGTTCCAAAAGTTCTCGATGGGCGAGAGGTATGGGGATCTTGCTGGCCAAGGAAACATGTTGACATCACAAAGGCAGCCCAGAGATTCCCGTGTTGTGTGAGGATGGGCATTATCCTGCTGGAAAATATGGTTGTCAAACTGCACCAGGAAGAGGAGCGCACATGGTCGCAGAATTTCCTGGACGTATCGCCGCACCGTCAAGATTCCTTCAACAAGCACCCGTGGGGTGCGGTGATCGTAGGAAATGGCACCCAACACTATGGAACCTCTCGTCGGGGCGGTGTGCCACTCTACAATGAAGCGTGGAACACGGTGCCGGCCAGGACGTATCCTGACTATAATTCGGCGGTCGTCTATATCCAGACAGAACCGTCATTCGTCGCTTAACACCATTCGTCAAATATCTGCAAGCTGCCAAGCTGCCAGTTCCCGGCAGAATGTCACATCTGCTCGGCGACGCTCAGGTTGTAATGGTAGACGTCGTAAGAGATGCCGCGGCGACAGATCCCGTTCTGCTAGCCGTCTTGATATGGTACAGGTGGGGCATAGGCGTATCCTCATCTGCCACGACATGCCCTTGGATGGTGCGCAACGACGCCCGTGGAGTGCTTACAGCCTGTCGCACGATGAAACGATCCTCCCTGCTGGTGGTCCACCGGTGTCGACCCGAGCCTTCTCTACGGGTGTGTGTACCCTCCAGTTCCCACTGCGTCCAACACCGACTCACAGTGTAGGCAGAACTGTTTAAACAGCAAGCAATGCTACGAAACGTCCAACCTGCCTCTAGGAGGCCGACGATGCGGCCCCTCTCAAAATCATCCATCTGCGCAAAGGATTGTCGAATGCGCCGTCAGGGCATGATGAGTGTTCACTGAACTTGACTCTGTGGCTCACACTACTACTAAGGTCTTTTTCGGTGTCTTGTAGCTATGAATGATGTAGCGAAATGTATGCCCCTAATGGCACATCCGTATAATCCCGAAGAAAATGATAGGAAACTTTAAAAGGATTTATCATCCGGCCTCTGAAGAGTTCGGGGGTCTTACCCCCCCCCCCTTCTCTTATGAACTGAAGATAACATATATGACCATCCGACAATGAACAAGGAACTGATGGAATGGAGCAACGAAGACCAAAACGAGATAAAAGGGAAACGAACCAGGTATTATGCAGACAATAGCAAATGAATCGTAACATGATCTAGGCAAGATTCACGACTAAAGGACTGACTTAAGAAGGAGAAAATATGTTCGGAGGCCCCCCTAACCGCTGAATGTCGACACAGAGGGACTGAATCGAAAGTAGAATATCAGTTAATTAGTCAAGCAGTTCGTACCACTATATAGATAATGGAATAAATATAAAGTAAAATAGATTCCGGGAAGTGTGGAGAACCGGGTGGATGGCAGGTTAACCGCGCCACATCACTACTTCAGACTACATGGATGTAACAGAATAAAAGCAAAGAGTTGGGAAACTGCGTGGTCCCGATAGCAAGCCTAAGGTCAAAAGAAAGAAATGGGAAATTAACAGGAAAAGAAATCTCTTTTACCCCTGCATTACCAAGAAAGGGCACAGATGCGGGGGTGTTGAGAAAAGGTGTTCCGCCTATAATTATGGCAACGTAAAAAAAAAAAAAGTGGCACATCCACGCAAGGAAACCGTATCAAACGCAAATTGGGCACATGTCGGGCTATGACTATACTGTGTGGCAACCTTCGATGTATTTGCGCAATTCGTTCATGGTGATCATTTTTTTTGTAAATGAGTGTATATTCAGTCTTGTTGGTTGACAGCGGTGCAACTGTGCGCAGGATGAACTGAGCCAATGAAGAGCTGACCTCGCAGCCGTACTAAATGCTGTTTATTACGGAACGCAGGAAGTGTGACGAATAGTACATTACAACATTCCTCCAGAATGTTTCCCACTTCATCGTATCTCTGGTCGATGAGAAACTCACTAACTACATTACATTACCAAACTGAATAAGCTACACTCAAAGTGGCTAATTTCAGGGCGGTTTTCGAAAACAAAATATCAATGGAAAAAACCAAAACCGCTGAGAATGCGGGGCTGTCCAATCAAATCATCTGACACATGGTGAGTGAACTTAGTGACCTAGGTCACCAGGCGTTTTCGGTTATGAGTTTGCAGGTTCGAATCACGAAAAAACCATGGATGTTTGCGTAATTTTCAGATGGACACAGTGAAAACATTTTGAACACACTTCCTTTAGTATAATGGGAAAATCTAACCTACACACAATGTGGGAAAATTACCACAAATTAATTCGCTAGCAATGGACTGCTACTATGCAATGTTGGGAACTCAACCGCGCGTTTGACTATTTCCTTGACGAAAAGTACGAAAGTTGTCATGGATGTATGGAAAAAAAACTTTACCATTCGTGCTTTCTCAAAAGTCTATGCGTGTACGAAGTTGTGGTAAATTTGCGAACAATTTCTTACGAGCGTAAGTTTAAATCGATACTGTATGCATGCCGTCCCCAAGTAGCTGGCATGAAACGGGTATGACGTTCAATAGAAATAATAAAAAAACGTTTCCCGCGCATCTATACTAGAAGGCCACAAGGTGATAATAAAGGCGAAGGCAGTATCGGCAAACGCGAGTAGGTCGACCTCAGAGGCCGCCACCGCACTCGCATAAAACGGCGGGGTGTAGTCCCTCCGATTGAGACTTGATTTTTATTCCTTCCGGCGGGCGCGGGCCGAGAGGACTCGAACCGACTTCCTGCGCACGGAAATAGCGGGGCGGCAACTCGAGGCGACGCGCTTCCGCGTTGGCGCCGGTACGCCCCTGCCAGTCGGCGTCGCCCAGCGTTCCTCGCCGTGCGCCTGACTTGCGTTGCACCAGGTTTACATCTCCCTCCATGACGAACTAAGGTGCATTTATTCACACGTACTTTCCCATTTCGCACACTTCATTTATACTAATTTCACAACACAAAATATAATCTTTAATGAATGGAGTAGAGAGATTTGAGCGGGTCTTAAAATCAAGCTCTTGAGAGTTGATGAGGGTGAAGTGATGTGAGCATGGAGCAGCACCGGAATGAAAGGGCGGGGGAAACGGGAAATCGCCGAGAAAACCCGCCAACCAGCGGCATTGTCCAGCACGATTCCCACTTGCGAAAATCCGGGAGTGACCCCGCCGGAAACCGAACCCGGTTCGCCTAGGTGGGAAGCGAGTAGTCTAACCACTACACCACTGCGGCCCCCACTGCTAATGAAGCTTCAATAAACTGTAAAACAACGACCTAAGAAAATGTTAAACGATAATCACATATTGAGTCATGCTGACGGAACAAGACTAAAAAACACATACACTATTTGCCATAAAAATTGCGTGCCCTATAAAGAGCATTATGCAAACATGAAAGTTGTTCAATAGGCAAAACATGGATATTATGCAAACTAATGCATTCTCGTGCCGTGCCACGTGCACATGCCTGGTACGAGGGCACTGCCGTAGCTCTTCATGTGGATTATGCAAAACTATCCTCAGAGCAGCGCTTGTTATGTAACAAGCACAATATTTTCAAGGTGTGATTAATGAGTTAGGCATGCAGACAAGATGCGAGAGAACAGCTGTACGAACAACTGATAACAGTTCCAGGGAGGCCGTATAATAGGGCGGCGCGAGGCACGTTGGGCAGTACGCTGAAATGCTAGTCAAGTGGACTATTTGGATTTCACAGTCAGACTTTGTCGAGGACAATGGACACGTGAAGTTACTCTTGCACGAAAGCACGAAGGACCGGTTCTGAAGGATCACTGCAGACCGCAAAGTAGGAAGAACCACACGACTGCCAGACAAACACGAAAAGAGCCAGAAGCTTCACGAGAAGAGTAAGCGGTTTCCTTGCTCACCATTCAGTTAGTTGCACGTGACAGTTTCACTGGAGCTCCGTTTCTGTNTGCCAGACAAACACGAAAAGAGCCAGAAGCTTCACGAGAAGAGTAAGCGGTTTCCTTGCTCACCATTCAGTTAGTTACACGTGACAGTTTCACTGGAGCTCCGTTTCTGTCAGATGCACTTCCAGACGCTTAGTACCGTAGCACGGGAAAATCTGCGATCAAGACGACTTTAAAGTGTTCTTCCACAAACACCTTAGATTCATCGCTTTCGTAAGCAGTGATGTCAGCAGATTGTCTTGTTGTGAATAATAGTGATGGGGGAGAGAGTTCCATGACTTCATTTAACGACAAGCTGTACTTCAAACATGTGTACATTTCAGCTGCTCGTGCAATTGGCTCAACGATATCAGACACACCCTGGATGACTATGAGCCAATAATAAACCTGCAAGTAAACGCGGACAAAATTCCGTTACAACAGGTCTGGAGTAAAAATGGCTATGCGCTAGAACAGAAGCCAATGGAGAAATAGCTGGGGCTGGAGTATACAAAGGACTGTGGAGTCCGGCCGACCGGTCACTGGGACCACGGAATTCTACCATCCTTATGCTCACACTTTTCTTTGGGGACTGACGACCACCGTGCCAGTGTTTGGAGGCCTGCAGGCGAGCACTACAATTCATGCATCACATTACAGTGGTATACGTCTCCGGTTGCTAGCATGATGGTCTGAGGAGCCATCGCTTATGGTTGTCGATTGTCAATGTTAGTGATACAAGGGTCACTGAATGCACAGCAGTATGATGAAGACATCGTATGGCCATATGTGCTACCTTCCTGGATGAGTGACTAGGAGTCAGTTTATCGGAGAAAAACCCCTACGGTTTCGCAGGCGATCGCGGGTGGTAAGTTGATAATTTGTGACTCAGTGACCTAATATCGTAATCGACCTACTTCGACGCCTGGCGTTGAAGGTGTGGCAAAAGCGGCTAACACAAAGGCTGTGGGGTATTTATTTCACAATATGGTTTCAAAACTCGCCAGCCGTATCGATATCGATAAATATAATATAGCTCTCTTTCTATGCAGTATTTGAAACTAGAGCGGATAAATTGTTAATATTGACATCGCAGCAGATTTTCGGACAATGTCCTATGAAAAAAGGATATTTTTATGTACTTTAACAAACAGTAAATGTTATATGCCTGTTATCGCAAAACCCCCAGTGATACGAAACTGTCAACACAGGAATATCACTATCACAGCATACAATTATTGCCAGAACTCCCTGCACCACACTGAAGCTGCAGAATTTTAAAACCACGTTTTAAGATTACATACCCATGCCCTGATTGTGCTCCCGCTGTGTCGCGTTGTCTGTCATCGCCAGAATATATTTTTCACTTGGTTTAGGGCCTGCGGTTGGCATAGCGGCTAGGGCGCTCGCCTCCCAACAATGCAAGTCGGGTTCGATTCCCGTGGGTTTACGCCAGGATTTTCGTACGTGGGATTCGCGCCGGACGATGCCACTGGTCGGCGAGGTTTCTCGGGGATCTCCCGTTTCCCCCGCCCTTGTATTCCGGCGTTGCTCCACACCCACCTTGCTTCGCCCTCGTCGGTTCTAAACTCGTCGTTACGGGCCGTCCAAACCTCTAAACTCGTTCGATTTAAATGGGTTCATATTTTTACTTAGCGCCTACCACGTCGTGTCCGATCGCCCCATGGAGCGATTCACGACACGAGACTGGTACCCAGTCAGCGCACAGAGAGAACACAGTAGGTATAGTGAGTGTAAGATGGAGGGGGGACTTTCCCGAACGCATGCCGCTGGAGGGAGGGAAACCACGTGACAGTGCTGCCGCTGTATACACCAAACTGATAATATCGCTCGCACTACCGCGCTGCGCGACCTACGTTTTTCTACAGGTAATATTCACGCCCGGAGCAGCTCTCGCCACACCCGCTCTCGGCGGCTGTCACTACTGAACTGGACAACATCACCCCTTCGTGCAGCGGCAATGGACTCTTCCCGACTCACCCAACGCGTTTTGGTTTTCTACGTATTATCTTTTAATTTTGATTGCACTTATAATATGAAAACGGTACGCTGGTTGCTCTATGGAAGACCATGCTTGGTAGTCCACTGCTCGGCATATCTAACGAACTCAACACCGTCTTTAAGTTTACTGGATGTAGTGCGAAATCCCCCATCTTCCTCTCTTGCTCTGAACACGTCATGGATCCAATATTGTTTCACCCATTCCAAGTTTTTTATTTTTTTCGCTGTATCCGTGCTGTCAACTGGCGCGGCGGTAATGGCACGGCTGGGACACAGTATCTTAAGTGAAAATGCCTGTGGCAGGACACGGTAGGAGCGCGGTGGGAACACGGTCGGGAAACGGCACGCTATGTGGAAACAGACCTTAAAAACATTGCGCCGTGAGCCACTGTGCATACCGAAATATCACACGACTCTAGCTTATACCGAAGGGGTGAATAATTACGGTCGACCAGGCTGCACTTCGGTAACCAGTGTTGACAATCCTCATACGCCATTCATCGGTGGGGTCAGGTGTTTACACACACTATCTAGCCGAGTGAATGATAATACGCCTGTCCAGCCAACCATTGCTGGGTCACAAACAGTGCACACAGAATGCCCACCATTTAGGAGCCCTAAGTTGCCTCTCACAGTCACTAACACCGACAGTGATTTAGGCCTCGTACTTATACTTGCATGTTTCCCCTTGGTTACTTATCATCTGAGTAAGAAAATATTTTCTCATCTGACTGGGCCAATGAGGATTCAGCTATTCCAACAATATAAGTTGGTGATAGGTCTTCAAAATGTTAAGGAGTGCTAAAAATGTATTCATCGACAATAGCAACTATTCAGTAATCATCGAAGACGAAGCTGCATTACTTTAAAACTTCTCGGAACAAAATATATTTGCTATAACGCCAGCTGCGAGTTCAATGAACTGTAGTTAACTTGAGCCTCTGCAGTTTATTCGTTAGCTGTTAAGTGAGAAACCCAGTATTATCCTAGGGCAGGGTTGCACAAGATTCGGCCCTGCTTTGGTTGAGGTTTATTATTGGCACAAGGCCCTTCCACAACTGTGCCAAATAAACTGTCTGGTAAACACAGCATAACCAATATAGTGCTTTAAGACTTGCCTGTCACTAACATACTAGGCGAAAAATTTCCGGTTACCAGTGATTAAACACTTGTTTAAAAATAACCAACTTGCTAACTGATACAGACCCCTCGCTCTTTATCACAGTCGAAGGTGTTTTTTTTTCTGAGCAAGCTATATACAGTTAAGCCTAGTCGCTGCTCAGACGGCGGAAGTTGTGGGGAGGGGTTAGAGAGGCAGCGGAAATGGCTTACACACGTTTAACGGTGAACAGCGCGCAGCTACAACTTTGACCAAGATATCGCCACTTCCCTATTCTCCCTCCCCTCAGCCTTTTTTTCCTCTTTACCATGTTCGCGAAATAAATTCTCCTACCGCTACATTGACCCCTTTCTAACACTCACAAATTTCTTCTTCCTTTTTTCAGAGTGCTTAAGTGGCCNTTCTCCTACCGCTACATTGACCCCTTTCTAACACTCACAAATTTCTTCTTCCTTTTTTCAGAGTGCTTAAGTGGCCATGTTCGCTACTGCGTCACTTTCGTTTGGTCAGTAAGTGGAACTAATGATTGATCGAAGCTTGCATAAATAATGACTCGGAATATCGGCCACCGAGGTAGTATGCTCTCGATTGGAAGCCCGCACTACAATCGTGAAAGCATCTCGTCTTTATGTGCATTATTACCATGCGACATTAGTAGAGTAAAACTACGTTAGTCGACAGTTCGAGCCCCGTGTACGTCAAGGATGTGAACATTTCTAGAAGAATTAATTGAAGCTCAAACGCTTCGGTAACATTTATTCAGGAATAAAACAGTATTTATATATTATATGAATTTTTTTTTTCATGAAATGATTTGAACGTTTGCTGGACATCTATAGTCAATTTACGGTTACTTCCAAATTTTCTGAAGTACTGCTAAAATTCTACTTTCAGGATATTCCTCCGCCTCGTGCAAACAAAGCCTGACCGAGTCTACATAGTTACACCAAAGAGTCAACGCACCGCATTCGTGCGCACTCAGTGTACTAATATTTTGCATAAGAACTATTCTTTACTAGGCGTTACCAACATACCTACATCTTTTTTCACTGTTTATATTCATATAGATTATAAATGAAATAATATAATTTATANGGTGTTTACACACACTATCTAGCCGAGTGAATGATAATACGCCTGTCCAGCCAACCATTGCTGGGTCACAAACAGTCCACACAGAATGCCCACCATTTAGGCGCCCTAAGTTGCCTCTCATAGTCACTAACACCAACAGTGGTTTAGGCCTCGTACTTTTACTTGCAACTTTTCTCTTGGTTCCTTATCATCTGAGTAAGAAAATATTTTCTCATCTGACTGGGCCAATGAGGATTCAGCTTTTCCAAAAATAGAAGTTGGTGATAGGTCTTCAAAATGTTAAGGAGTGCTAAAAATGTATTCATCGACAATAGCAACTATTCAGTAATCATCGAAGACGAAGCTGCATCACTTTAAAACTTCTCGGAACAAAATATATTTGCTATAACGCCAGCTGCGAGTTCAATGAACTGTAGTTAACTTGAGCCTCTGCAGTTTATTCGTTAGCTGTTAAGTGAGAAACCCAGTATTATCCTAGGGCAGGGTTGCACAAGATTCGGCCCTGCTTTGGTTGAGGTTTATTATTGGCACAAGGCCCTTCCACAACCGTGCCAAATAAACTGTCTGGTAAACACAGCATAACCAATAAAGTGCTTTAAGACTTGCCTGTCACTAACATACTAGGCGAAAAATTTCCGGTTACCAGTGATTAAACACTTGTTTAAAAATAACCAACTTGCTAACTGCTACAGACCCCTCGCTCTTTATCGCAGTCGAAGGTGTTTTTTTTTCTGAGCAAGCTATATACAGTTAAGCCTAGTCGCTGCTCAGACGGCGGAAGTTGTGGGGAGGGGTTAGAGAGGCAGCGGAAATGGCTTACACACGTTTAACGGTGAACAGCGCGCAGCTACAACTTTGACCAAGATATCGCCACTTCCCTATTCTCCCTCCCCTCAGCCTTTTTTTCTCTTTTCTCCTACCGCTACATTGACCCCTTTCTAACACTCACAAATTTCTTCTTCCTTTTTTCAGAGTGCTTAAGTGGCCATGTTCGCTACTGCGTCACTTTCGTTTGGTCAGTAAGTGGAACTAATGATTGATCGAAGCTTGCATAAATAATGACTCGGAATATCGGCCACCGAGGTAGTATGCTCTCGATTGGAAGCCCGCACTACAATCGTGAAAGCATCTCGTCTTTATGTGCATTATTACCATACGACATTAGTAGAGTAAAACTACGTTAGTCGACAGTTCGAGCCCCGTGTACGTCAAGGATGTGAACATTTCTAGAAGAATTAATTGAAGCTCAAACGCTTCGGTAACATTTATTCAGGAATAAAACAGTATTTATATATTATATGAATTTTTTTTTTCATGAAATGATTTGAACGTTTGCTGGACATCTATAGTCAATTTACGGTTACTTCCAAATTTTCTGAAGTACTGCTAAAATTCTACTTTCAGGATATTCCTCCGCCTCGTGCAAACAAAGCCTGACCGAGTCTACATAGTTACACCAAAGAGTCAACGCACCGCATTCGTGCGCACTCAGTGTACTAATATTTTGCATAAGAACTATTCTTTACTAGGCGTTACCAACATACCTACATCTTTTTTCACTGTTTATATTCATATAGATTATAAATGAAATAATATAATTTATACATAAAATATAAGTACAACTCCAATTTAACCAAAAGTAAGATATTTTTATGTTAACAGAAGTATAAAACGCTTGTTATACACGACATAATTAGGAAACAACCAAAGCCCGTCATACATGCGGGAATTTTTCAAAGGTTCTATTCAAAACGTGTGAAGATACCGCAAATAGACTACCTTCTACTATCTATTTTTTCAGCTGCGTGGCTACATTTTGTTGGAGTACCCACGTTACGGTAAAAATGTGGTAAATTTGCTTATATGGCGACATAAAGTTAGAGTTCGGGTATAATCGAGTGCATTTATCTTCACGTGCTACCCCCCGAAGAAATAGGTCGCACAGATATTAAATATATCTGAAACCGTGGACAGGCCACAGATTATTAAATCCTGATAGTATAAAAATGACAACATATTGTAATACAAACTTAATTTCCATGAAAATGTATTCTTCTAGTTCAACATACGACAAGCATTTATGATAAAGAATCAGCAGTAAGTATGCAGTTACTGAAACAATGAACGGAATGAAACACTGCCAAACAGAGAAGCTGTGAAAAATTGCTAGTTCACGATACAATTTAAGCCAATCTTAAGTCCTGCGCATAAGTGAAAATATTTTACTGTAACTTAAATACAGACTGGCAGCCACATAGGAAAAAGTAGTCCGTATCTTAACATTTTATTTTAAAATTAAGTTCAGGCTGGTAGTCAAGTGAATATTTTTTGTGTACGCTGCCCAACTTTTCAATGAAAAATAAATTTCCGTAAATTACGTATTGGCTACGTGCTTGAATTTTTATCTACAGTACTGCATGTTCACTATTTACTATGAGAAAGAACCGCGGAATATCTTACCGTGTATAGGTTATTCAAGGTAAAATGACCACTTTTGAAAGCCCTCTCATTTGGAATAATAGTCAATATATACATTTTATTTTAGCCTTAGAAGTAAACTTACTTCCGAGTACGGTGGAATATATGCACTGTGTTTAATACTTACATGGCAATATTTATTTAAAAAGGTGGCCAAAGAATAAAAAATAGCTGAAAAGAAAAAATAACTAGGGCCTCAAAAGTGCTCACTTTACCGTGAACAGTTTATACTCTCTCAATGTCCGAGTTTTAAAATAAATTACTTAAAATAACTCTGCGAACAACTTTTTTTTTTACTAAAAGGATACGCATTCTAAACAAACTAAAAATACAACTTTAAGAACTTGTTTCGTTTAAAAATAAAATCATCAATTAACAATTTCTCGTGTTAATTTGTCTGTACTAATTTCGCTAACATGGCCTGGTGTCTGTGCTCGTCCGCTGTTTCCTTCCTGCTTTACGCCACCACCACGGCACACACACAGCACACTCGGCGAATGAGGGGTAGTTGGGGAAGAGAGAGACGGAAAATGGCGCTAGAAAAACTAAAAAGTATAATGCGATGGCGTTCAAGTAAATAGGGAGGGGTGGGGGAAGGGACTCCTTTTCCCAGATCGTACCGATCCAGTCTGATAATTCTAGGGGACGCGCAAAGAACGGAATGCTGCCCGTATTAATTAAAACACGCCCCGGAGCCGAGCGGAAATAAAATTCCAG
>NQII01004052.1:163473-219240 GCA_002778355.1 Clitarchus hookeri
AGGCAAGTGCGATGAACAGAACATTATTTCAACGATAACCTCATAAATTCAATCCGCTCAAGGACGGGAGTGCATTAGCCCCTACAGGCTTATCGCGGCGGCACGTCTTTGCAAATCTCTACACACTCCTCGGGTTACCGCTCGCCCTTGACACACTGATTCGCTCGTTCTAGCGGGACGAGATAAGGGAAGCGATGCAGAGTAGCAAGCATGTAACAAAACTGTACATTAACATTCTAAAGTCTCACCTTCCCAAGAGTGTCAACCGTATGGGACCTACTGTGGACTACGTCTTAGCGCAGGATAACGTCCTAAACATACAGCCCTGAACACAAAACTGCGGTAGCTATACAACACGCTACACTGGATAGCAACATCTCCACAGTCGCTGGACATCGACCCCATTGAGAATATGTAGCATATTCTAAGAGAACGAATACGAATGTACGTTATCTCGAACAAAGACNGGACATCGACCCCATTGAGAATATGTAGCATATTCTAAGAGAACGAATACGAATGTACGTTATCTCGAACAAAGACGATCTCAAGAAATCATTATAAGATGAAATGAGGAAGTCACCTGCAGAAATAACTGAAAAATAAGTCAAATCAATCCCACGATGGTTATGAAGGTTACAGGAACTCATAAAGAAGAAAGGGAACCCCGCCATGTATAAAGGGTATAAAAGACGACCCCTAGATATGTTTTTATGTATTGCTGACGTATACTTGTTCGGGATGAAGTGATATGTGTACATTTTATGCTTATACATAATTGTTCCTACAGTAAAAAAATATATGTATGTTACATGTGTTTTGTATCTATGTCATAATAAATAATTTAGTGTTACTGTGCCCACGATACTATGTCCTTTTTTTTGCGGAAAGACGAATACTTTTTTGAGCCACTGTATGTGTACCTAAGTAGTTGACTGGTTGCAAGATTTGTACAAATGTGGTTTGGTATTTAACTGGCTACAATATGACATGAGATATACCGTGTTAGCCAGTTAGTATCCACGCAATGATAAGCGGCGTGAAGTTCTCTCAAAGTGGTGGTATTTTGGGCCATTGTGCTGGAGTGACTTCGGGGGCACGTGTGTAGAAATTCTGCTTCCGTAATATTGGATATTATATGCATTCTCTTGTTAAGTATTTTTGGGGCCGTCATTCCCATGCTCAGAGTATTTATTCAGGCGTGCCATATACGACCGCCGGACCTCAGGCAGCAAACCCTTGAATTTCATAGAATAACAACATTTTCAAGTCGCAATATATTGCTGTGAAATTTACACCGCTTTTGACTTTTCCGTTTTACCCGGCATAAAAGAGGGTTGCGCTTTTTAACACTTTGAAAAGGAAACGCGACATATAGTCAACATAATCACATTAGAAATGGCAGCCATTATTTTAAAACACTTTAACTGCTGTACCTAAAATATAGTTAATTTAATAAACTGCACTGCGACTGGTCTAAACTTTGCAACAGACTTTCAATCAATAAAATCATGAGGTTAGAGTACGTCGTCTTTCGATTGCGGCAATTATAGAGATGTGTAATGGAGATAACAGAAAGCAGAAAGTTCGTAGCTGCCGTTCTCGTATACCATTGAAATATCTTCGAAGTTCTACGCACCGTAACAAGGAAATCACAAGAGGCAATGGTTTAAGAGAGGCATATAAATAAACTTTGGTGATTCTTTTTCATTTCATACGCATATCACCCATATATTTCTTAAAACAAAAAATTATCTCGCTTGCTACTCTTTTTCCTGTGCCTGTCCAGAAAAATAATCAAAACACACCATTGTTTTGCCATTTTTTACGGTGAAAATATATTAAGTAAAGAAAAGATTATGATTGCATCATGGTAAGAACATATAAGTGATTTGCCAGTAAAATTTTGAAATTATTTGAGTGCATAGTTTTAGAGTGACGGCAAGTTTAGTTTGAACGTTTTTCGACCGTGCGACGCGAGCACGCAGCGCTGTTGAGTTTCCTGCCCCGTGCAGAAGTCAGGTAGCACGGAGGAGGCGCAGATAAGGGCGAGATTCCCGTGTTTCTTTGCTGCTCCGCCCAACGGGAGCGACTGGCTGAGGGAGCGGCAGCCGTGCTGAGCCACAGTAGAGCACTGTGGCGGTGCGCGCGACGCTAAATACCTGCAAATAATTATATCTAGCAAACTCAGGTTCTTCCGAATGCGAGACCAAATGTTTAAAACTACGCCACCTCTCTCGATCAACTTAGAGAGAGATAAAGAGAGAGAGATAAAGAGAGAGAGTGATATATATATATATATANGCCACCTCTCTCGATCAACTTAGAGAGAGATAAAGAGAGAGAGATAAAGAGAGAGAGTGATATATATATATATATTATTATATATATATATATATATATCGCCATTCTCACTAAAGAATACGTAAAAATACAGAGCTAAATTACCACATTTTACACTGTAGAAACATTTCCGTAGAATAATAGAAAATTACTGGTTATAAATCATCTAGAAATCTTCGTAAATTTACAGGCCCTTTGTTNAGAAACATTTCCGTAGAATAATAGAAAATTACTGGTTATAAATCATCTAGAAATCTTCGTAAATTTACAGGCCCTTTGTTTTTATTTATTTTATTTTTTGATAACGGACTTGCCATAAATCTCACAAAACTCTTCTTGTGTTGTTAACACGGTAGAAGAAGCATGAACTTTTTTTTTTTTCTTTCTTTCTAGTAATATTTAAGTGTTTGAAGTATTGCTAGCTGTTGCAAGTGGCTCGTGCAAACTTTTTTATTCTTGAGATAATAGGTTCAAGTGGCGTGAATATCCAAAATATCGCAGGAACGATATTTTTCTAGGTACAGCGGAGAAGAACGCTTCGTGTATCCTCGGCGTTGTTCGTTCCCGAAACCCGAAGCTGTTGGGAAGTACAGGGAGGTACCGTATTTTGCATCTACTGAGCTCAGTTTCATTTAACGCCATTACGGAGCGCGTTTTCGTACATTTACTGTACGTGTCCGCAAACATTTTCTTGGATATCCGGAAATTTTTAACAGTGTACCTGAAGGTGAACTTGTCGGACGGTGGCCCGGATAATACTTAGTGAACCTTTCACGGCACGCATTAGCCAACCAGACACAAGGGCTGTTTCCCGAGCCTCGTGCAGCCAGTAACATCGAAGACGCAGCGACGTCACTTCGCTTCTTTACAATAGTTACCTATTCTGCCGTGTTATAGTCCATTCACGGTTACTCCCAACTTTTCTGAAGTCCTGCTAAAGTTCTACTTCCAGGATGTTCCTCCGCCCCATACAAACAAAGCTTAACCGAGTGCNACTTTTCTGAAGTCCTGCTAAAGTTCTACTTCCAGGATGTTCCTCCGCCCCATACAAACAAAGCTTAACCGAGTGTAGAAAAAGTACACCAAGGGACTATATATACATCTTATTCGTGCGCACTCAGTGTAATAACATTTCTCCATAAGAACTGTTTCTTGATAGGCATTACCAACACACGTCTTCTCTCTCTGTTTTTAACCATATTAATTACAAATGAAAAATTACAATGTATAGATAAAATATAAGTAAAAATTTCGGTTAACCGAAAATAAGGTACTTATAGTACCTTACAACCTTACCTTACAAGTATAAAACTGTCGTGATACATGGCATATTTAGAAAATAACCAAACACGTCATATATGGGGTGAATTTTCACAGGTTCGATTCGAAAAGTGTGAAGAAAACGCGAAGGGGCTAGCCTATACTGTAGAAGTAGCGGGCCGAGTATACAGAGGACTAACTACGTCGTCTGGCCAGCAGGCCGTTGAACTTCTGCCATTTTTTGCCAGCCTCTAGTAATCAGCAGCAAGCGGCGCGATTAGCTGTCTGTGTCCGTAGTCGCGGTATTACGGACAGCTCTCTCCGCCTGCACGCCGTCGCTGTGACAGCCACTTCCGAGAAATAAAAGGCGAGTGGGAAGCGCGGGCTAAATTAAGTTGGATTCATTTTCTGTCGCAGCAGGCTCGTTGTGTGTGTGTGTGTAAGTACGTGTGGAAGGGGGGGAGTTCGTAAGCAAATATGAGCAGAGGGAATCACTGTGGAAATGTGTAGTTGTGATTTGCGATAAACACACACGCCGGTCATGTTGACAGTGCAACTAAACCCACCCCCCAAGCGCTCAGTTGGGCCGGCTTTCGCTCCAACAAAAGGGAACAGTGTAATGGGAAATTGACTAGGCTCTTGGATTTAAAAAAAAAATTACCCGTTTATACAGTCAATACATTACTATCTGTAGCTATCAGCTGTTTGTTTTATCTCCCCTTCCCCCTTCTCCCTCTTCCCCCTTCTTGCTCCGCAACCTACTTTTTTCAAATCACGCACGCATGCGAAATTCATAATATCGGTCCCCCAGTAATGCGAAGTGGGTTACCGAAAAAACAAACCTTTGAATAAAATGCCTGTAGTTAAGTGGTTTACACAACCAAATAACGTTTTTTCCCTCGATTATCTGATTTTTCTCTCTTTACTTTGGCACGGACTTCAATTTTCAATAGCCCGGCGTTCAAATATGCGGACATGACAGAAACGTAGTGCGAGAATATTAACGTTTCTCATTATAGGAATTTAGATTAAATGTACAGCGGAACCAAAACTGTGCCTTCCTTTTTTTCCCCTAGCTGCACACACACATAGATGCAAACTTTTCTCGATAGGCTACTCGAAAGAGTGGTTACATATATACATTGAGGAAGTGATCAAAACCGTCTAGGATTATCTATCCTTTTGCCATAATTTTACAAATTTCCTGTTATTGTTAATGTTTCGTTAACTTTTTTTTTTGCCGTTTTAATATATGTGAACATTTTTACAAAGTAACAAATTATTCAGTTTGACACATTCTTCTTAGGAAAATAAGTAACATAATCCTATCTATCAATTTCTGACAATATTATAAGTACGCGATTGTTGGAAGAGAAAAAAAATACGTGTGAAATAAAATTATGACATACAAACTCATGTATCCTCGATAACTTACAATTTTACCCTATGATNAAACCCACCCCCCAAGCGCTCAGTTGGGCCGGCTTTCGCTCCAACAAAAGGGAACAGTGTAATGGGAAATTGACTGGGCTCTTGGATTAAAAAAAAAAATTACCCGTTTATACAGTCAATACATTACTATCTGTAGCTATCAGCTGTTTGTTTTATCTCCCCTTCCCCCTTCTCCCTCTTCCCCCTTCTTGCTTCGCAACCTACTTTTTTCAAATCACGCACGCATGCGAAATTCATAATATCGGTCCCCCAGTAATGCGAAGTGGGTTACCGAAAAAACAAACCTTTGAATAAAATGCCTGTAGTTAAGTGGTTTAAACAACCAAATAACGTTTTTTCCCTCGATTATCTGATTTTTCTCTCTTTACTTTGGCACGGACTTCAATTTTCAATAGCCCGGCGTTCAAATATGCGGACATGACAGAAACGTAGTGCGAGAATATTAACGTTTCTCATTATAGGAATTTAGATTAAATGTACAGCGGAACCAAAACTGTGCCTTCCTTTTTTCCCCTTGCTGCACACACACACATAGATGCAAACTTTTCTCGATAGGCTACTCGAAAGAGTGGTTACATATATACATTGAGGAAGTGATCAAAACCGTCTAGGATTATCTATCCTTTTGCCATAATTTTACAAATTTCCTGTTATTGTTAATGTTTCGTTAACTTTTTTTTTTTTTGCCGTTTTAATGTATGTGAATATTTTTACAAACAAATTATTCAGTTTGACACATTCTTCTTAGGAAAATAAGTAACATAATCCTATCTATCAATTTCTGACAATATTATAAGTACGCGATTGTTGGAAGAGAAAAAAATACGTGTGAAATAAAATTATGACATACAAACTCATGTATCCTCGATAACTTACAATTTTACCCTATGATNAAAAAAATACGTGTGAAATAAAATTATGACATACAAACTCATGTATCCTCGATAACTTACAATTTTACCCTATGATTAGAAATTTTTCAAGCACTTTCAGAAATGCACAAAAAATATTGACTTAAGTTTAATGAACTTTTTTGATTAGGCAATGCGGCAAACATACATTTAAACAAAGAATATTCAAATTTATTTACACAGAATCAAATTAATGGCACTGATATACTACTTGCCGTAACATTATTAAACTTATTTAACAGACACATATTACTTACGTTACCGCAATTTAAAAAAAAAACTCAGAGCTTGAAATATTTAAGTCCCAATCAGAGGTGGACTGGAAATAGTAAGAGGGCGGTGGAAAAGTGCGTGAGGGTGCCAATAAAGAGGGGGCACTATTACCAAAATATAATAATCCATGACCAAAAGAGGAGGGAGGGTGGTCCGGCCCCCCCCCCCCACAGAAAAAATGTTTTAATTAATTNGGAGGGAGGGTGGTCCGGCCCCCCCCCCCACAGAAAAAATGTTTTAATTAATTTAAATAAATAACCTAAACAATAACTCGACCTTAAACATTTTAATAAGCTTGTTAAATTGGATTGGAAGGGGCTTATTAACGTCTCCCGGTGTCATGACTGAAGGCTTATCAGGGCACGGCTTAGAAACTAACTTATAACGTAACTTAAAATAACACCCATTACTTACCTGGGATTCGAACCCAGAACTTCCCANAACACCCATTACTTACCTGGGATTCGAACCCAGAACTTCCCACACCCTGGAGCGGCGGCGCACCAAACGACTGCACCACGGGAGGTCAACTACGCTGACTACAGTTGAAATAATAACAATTTTCAGAAATATATGTATTATAATATTAAAAGTTTCCTTTGCAAAGTTACGGTTTAACAGAACTGACCGACAAGTTCAGAACTGAAATTGTCACTTGTTGACAGTCTTATGTAAATATTTTGAATAACAGCGAGTATTTCGTCATGAAATCAATATTAAAAGAGTCTTTGTTAAATTTAAAAAAATTTATCAAGATATTATTGCAAGAAAATATTTGTGCTATTTTTCAATAGGTAAAATTGCATCTATTCAATGTAATGTTACAGGGATTTACGAAATCACATATTGCAGACGCTGTACAAAAAAGAAAATGAACAGATATTCAAAAATCCCAGCCGTGCCGTGACAGCTCTTCGGTTTCTAAGGAGGTTGGTAGGTAACAGGTCCAGATATGTACTGTAAAGAAACAAGTATTGTAAATGCTGCAGGAAAAAAACCCAGCCAAGGGGAGGGCACCACATCACTCTCAAGGGGAGGCGCACCTAGAAATTTCACGGTGTTCCGACGGATCAGTCCTCCCTTAAGTGCCAATGTTTTCGAACATATTCTGAATAGCATAACTGTGGGCCGTTTACTTATAACATGTATTAATAAGAAAGCCTGATTTACACGAAAAGAGGTACACGCGAGTTATACTTCAATATTCTACGTGTACACCTGCAAGTTTTCCTTTGGTTAATGGCCACGCATCTTTGTGGGAACATTTGGTTCTTGACTGGGCCAATCAGATTTACGATACTCCAATGTTAAACGTATGCGATTCGCGGGCATGTACCTAGGGCGCGTAACGAGTACAAGCATCCCTTCTAGAAAGCGGAACTGAGCTAAATTGTTTTCAATACAACTAGACAGAAAACGCTAATGATTACATTTCCTAGCTTTTTGGTGCAATGAAGATGGTGAAAGTGATCGCAACGCTATCTCAGGCGAAAATGCTGGGCAGGCATTTCGGTGTCGAACCAAGCGTATCCGCTTTGGCATGCGGACAAACTTTGCCTTTGCATAATAACTCTCTTCGTAACTATCTCACAGAAAATGCGCCGTCGTCCCTTCATTCTGCGAGTTCAGAAACATACTGTTATACGCTCATAAGACGAGTATACTCGAGTACACGGAGTTGAACCAAGGTATCATTAACTCAAGAGGATCTTTACTACCACACAATTTACAATAAGCATAGGTTGTGATGTGGTACGAGGAGGGGTTGAGGATCGGAGTAGGTGAGAAGATATTCTGAAGGTCTGTGAAGGGGGAAGAGGGTATAGAAAGTTCTCCGGGGCTCGCTCTCTCGCCCTATAGCGCGAAGACACTAAGGCCGGGATTACGATGACTTCACGTTTTACGCAAGATGTAACGAGCAACACGTTTACGTGTACGTAAAACGTGGTATTTTTGGGTAGTAAATTATGATGCTTCACGTAATCACGTTAACGTTTCTGTAGTGAATAAAAATGTAGGGGATAAGTATTTTTTGCGTTTCAGATAAAAAAAACTCTCGAAATTCATGCTATACTGGCGTATTTGTATTTTAATACTGATGAGGCATTAACAGGTTGCGAAAGTATGGCGTTCGTGATTTATACAAACTTTCAAAAGTCAAGGAAATCGTCATAACCTCAAGAACAAAATGTCTTGGAGATGTAGTTACGTTTTTTGTGTATATGGAATAAATTGTATGTAATAAACTTTATCTGCAGTGAAAAATAAATTTCTTTTTAATGAAATAGGTTTACAAAAATTTCTAACTTAATGGTAAACATTCTGCATTTTATTCAAGCACTTTATAATGCTTCACGTGGGCACTTAACTTTTGTGCACTGAATGAAAATGTCGGCGATCCGTTTGTTGCTTTTCTGACAGAAAACTCTCAAAATGCATGTTATACAGGCGTATTTGCGTATTAATATTGATGTGGCAAGAACAGGTTGCGAACGTATGACGTTTGTGATTTATTATACCAACTTTGAAAACAACTAGGGCATCGTCATAACCTCAAGAACGAAATGTGTCTGGGAGATGCAGATACGGTTTTCGTGTACATGGAATAAATCGCATCTGGTAAACTTTCCTATGCAGAGAAAATTAAAATTTTGTTTAATAAAATAAGCCTCCTGTAAATTTCAAACTTAACAGTAAACATTGTATATTTTACACATACAATTTTACAGCTCCGAGAAACATAATTAATAAACTGCGGCAATGTAAAGCTCCCTAAATTTCTACGGATTAAAAAATAAATAATTTTAGTATAACTTATATTACACTTTTGTCCTCATTCACGGGAGAAAATTCTATATATGCGGTACATAAATTAAAAACGTGAGCAGGCGACATCGCGAAAATAAAAACCAACCCATGAAAAGCAAAGGTAACACAACAACCTCCCTATTGTGATTGGCCAGCAATATCACGTGGTGTAAAGTCACGTATANATGAAAAGCAAAGGTAACACAACAACCTCCCTATTGTGATTGGCCAGCAATATCACGTGGTGTAAAGTCACGTATCACGTAACACGCAAAAGCTAGACATTGACAAGCTTTTCCATAACGTGAACGTTACATGAAATGATGGTAATAGGTATTTGTGGAACACATTAGTCAAGGTGTAGTCGATCGACGCCGACTGACGCTCCTGCCCTTCGCCTCGGTGTCCATGTTCACCACACTTCTCGTTCACGCCCACCTTTTCCACTATGCTCACTTTCCATTGGCTCTCCCGTGCGCCCTGGGAGGTGTTACTGGGGCCAGATGTTGGTGAATTGCCGCAACCTCACTGTGTCAGCCACACCCAATCATTCTGCGCGCTTTTGCAGATTCCTGCATTTGTGGCCGTTGCGTTATGCCCCACGTTGTTTATGGACTTTATTTTAATAACATTCTCTGGCCGGATTCCTGCCTCACCTGGCGTCACTCTTCATGCTGCTATCTTAACAGTGCGGTTAACAAACCTCGCCAGAGCAGCGTGGTGTCTTACGAATTTGATTGTCACGGAGAAATTCGCACGCGTCAGGTTTGGAGAGTGGCTCGAATGGAACAGGCATTTGATGAGGCACAAGGAGTGAGTGCTTTTGAAAAGCAGACGTTGTGAAGAACGAAGAAGATAAGATGAGTGAAGAGATAATAGGATAAGAAATACTGCCAAGAGAGTTGAAGGGAAGGAAATCACAGGAAAATATAAAGCAGTTACGGGGAACTGGGTATGACATTGACGGAGAAGTTATTTGTTAAACGGTGCAAGTACGGGAACAGATGAAGAAGATGATGTCGGGAGGGGGGAGGATATGAGAGGAAAATGATTCAAGACAATAACGAAAACATCGGGGGAAGGTAGGGATTGATTACGTTGTACTAGGCCTACAAAGAAAACGTTAAATCAAACAAACCGCCAGGAAGTACACATTTCAGTCAGTCACACATAAGGAAGCGGTCGCGTGACATGCATTACACATGAGCTGCATTTCTACCTATCTCCGAAAGCAGACTTCGCGTGCACCGTAGCGGGTGGATGTTATGTGTTTGCGTTGCTCGCGTGACCTAAAAAAAGTCAAACCGACCTTTGGGTTAGGCATAACATTCTCACAGGCATTCAGCATAAACCTTGGATTCACGTAAGGATCACACGCGTCTATCATCACATTAAGAATCACAAGGGTTTGTTGTCGATGCTTCTGGTGCGTGGTATACATGCCACTCTAGCTATGGAGTGTTCAGCAACACGGCGTCGTCATCACAATCAATAGCACATGCTTCTGTTATCGATCTCGAACGTCGGTGTGACATGTTTCGTTGACAAGAAATCAAATTTGAAAACCGTGGAAAAATATTTTCAGCGAATCTTGTAAAATTCATTTAGGGCCCGCAGTGATTTGTTACTTGTGTATTATCATGAGCTTGCAATCAGGCGATCGCATTATCACTGACATAACACCGGTAATTGGGACACGAGCCGAGCGCCCGAACCACAACACAAGGAACCCTCTCCAATGGGGCAGAAGGCCTTGGAGTTTGTCAGTCAACACGCGCCCAATATTAAGGCGGTGAGCGCGGCGGACACGGTCTTTTGCCCTTGGTCGCCGAGATGAAGACGCCAGGAGATGGAGGGTGCCGACCGCCGTAATACGTCCACAGTCATCAGCCCTTGTAGCCGTAATTCAGGTGAAGACGTTCTATTTAAATAGCATCCAAACTAAACAATGTTCTGTGGCTATTAAATCATATTTAACTTTTACTATATCTCTGAGCTCTTCCGATTTAACTAATATTTAATGTAACGAGTTGTACCTAATATTATGTAAATACAACGATTATCAAACATACTTAATTCACTTTATCTCTGAGAACTATTCATCCCCCAAATAATTAAATGTACAATTTCAAATAAACATAAAATTGTAACAGTATGTAGGCTAATCCATATTTTGTTCTGAAACATCGAAGTATGTGCGATCGCAAGTAGAATTCGACAAATCTCCTGTTTAAGTATGACTTGAATTATGTCTGGGATACCAAAATATTTTTTTTAATGTCTTTTATAAAATAAGTACAACCTAAAATTACATTCAGTGATTGTCGTCTGCTACCTAGGCATACACTTTGCCCAGCAGTCAGACGTGGGCTTGTGGACATGCAACACGACCGCCCAGCCCAGAGTGTTAATACAAGCAACNACTTTGCCCAGCAGTCAGACGTGGGCTTGTGGACATGCAACACGACCGCCCAGCCCAGAGTGTTAATACAAGCAACATGCGTTACGTTGTTGTCCGATGCCGGTGCTAAGACATTTCCCAAAGCAACTTGCTATTACTTTTAGGTCAGATGACTGTAGGACGAATGACTATAGCTGAAATTAATTTTTGGTAGAGCGAATTACTTCATAGGCTTACAGCTTAAGGCTCCCATCAGCCTGGCGCATGAATTGCGTTGCAGTGTTTGAAGCACTTCCCCCCCCCCCCTAGAAACTATTAAACGTGCCTCCAATTTTCTGATCTAAGNGGTTTGTTGTCGATGCTTCTGGTGCGTGGTATACATGCCACTCTAGCTATGGAGTGTTCAGCAACACGGCGTCGTGATCACAATCAATAGCATATGCTTCTGTTATCGATCTCGAACGTCGGTGTGACATGTTTCGTTGACAAGAAATCAAATTTGAAAACCGTGGAAAAATATTTTCAGCGAATCTTGTAAAATTAATTTAGGGCCCGCAGTGATTTGTTACTTGTGTATTGTCATGAGCTTGCAATCAGGCGATAGCATTATCACTGACATAACACCGGTAATTGGGACACGAGCCGAGCGCCCGAACCACAACTCAAGGAACCCCCTCCAATGGGGCAGAAGGCCTTGGAGTTTGTCAGTCAACACGTGCCCAATATTAAGGCGGCGAGCGCGGCGGACATGGTCTTTTGTCCTTGGTCGCCGAGATGAAGACGCCAGGAGATGGAGTGTGCCGACCACCGTAATACGTCCACATTTATCAGCCCTTGTAGCCGTAATTCAGGTGAAGACGTTATCTTTAAATAGCATCCAAACTAAACAATGTTCTGTGGCTATTAAATCATATTTAACTTTTACTATATCTCTGAGCTCTTCCGATTTAACTAATATTGAATGTAACGAGTTGTACCTAATATTATGTAAATACAACGATTTGCAAACATACTTAATTCACTTTATCTCTGAGAACTATTCATCCCCCAAATAATTAAATGTACAATTTCAAATAAACATAAAATTGTAACAGTATGTAGGCTAATCCATATTTTGTTCTGAAACATCGAATTATGTGCGATCGCAAGTAGAATTCGACACATCTCCTGTTTAAGTATGACTTGAATTATGTCTGGGATGCCAAAATATTTTTTTTAATGTCTTTTATAAAATAAATACAACCTAAAATTACATTCAGTGATTGTCGTCTGCTACCTAGGCATAAACTTTGCCCAGCAGTCAGACGTGGGCTTGTGGACATGCAACACGACCGCCCAGCCCAGAGTGTTAATACAAGCAACATGCGTTACGTTGTTGTCCGATGCCGGTGCTAAGACATTTCCCAAAGCAACTTGCTATTACTTTTAGGTCAGATGACTGTAGGACGAATGACTATAGCTGAAATTAATTTTTGGTAGAGCGAATTACTTCATAGGCTTACAGCTTAAGGCTCCCATCAGCCTGGCGCATGAATTGCGTTGCAGTGTTTGAAGCACTTCCCCCCCCCCCCTAGAAACTATTAAACGTGCCTCCAATTTTCTGATCTAAGAAAAGTACGAACACTTCAGACGAGGGCTGTTGATTGCTTTCAAGACGTCACGTACATTATAAACACCATTTCATAGCACTCCAAAATTACTAAATTTGGCTTTTTCAAAGCGCTGTATCCCAAAATATAAGCGTCAGATCCTTACAAGGCTACTCAAGGGGCATTGAACCTCATACAGGCTTTCCATCAATAAAATAATAGGGTCACAGCTGAAAGTCCAATAGGTACACGCAGTGCGACTAGAACACTGCACGCCAGTTCAGAGCCTCGCGATTAGCGGCGATGACGCAATTGATGCGCGTAGCATTGTCGTCCTTATCGCTCCCGCGCTTCTCGGCCTCAAACGCGGAAAAAAGCACCAGGTAGGCGGGAGCCTGAATAAATTTTAGCCAAAGCTTCTGATATCATTAAAATTGAGATAATATTAGGTTTACCTTCACGCTGCTCGCCAAACTACGCGTATTTGGTAAAATTCACGAAGGGTAAACCATAAAANGCCATGAAAAAAAGTTTGGAGTTGTGGATATGCAAAGAAGTGCTCTCTGTGATCAAGAGCGCCACAGAATCACCCACCGGTACTGCCCCTCGCGGTGCTTGGCTGCACTTCCCGTGCGCCAGAGAAGATTGAACTGCGGAAGCAGCATCGCGGGCAGAGCTGTCCGCACTATATGGTAATTATTTGCGAGCAGTTCCGGCATCCGACCGCAGCAACCACACAGCAGCACCGTCGCCCGGAGGTGCGCCAGCTAAAATATTCATTCATTACGCTGCAGAAGTGGTCGACCCTGCGATAAAAATAAAAATTCCCAGGAAGAATGACATACACGCGAAAACATTATTGTTGTAGTTGCACTTGATTTTTTTTTTTGCCGTTTTCATCTATTCACGTACATCGGGCGCTTGAAAACAGAAAACTGAATATTACATTGGAATTAATAAGCTACCCACCCCATTAAAAAAAATGCGAAAACAGTAGTTTGTTTTTTATTTTCGCCTCTTCTACATTATGAATGCACACCACGCAGCAGAAGTGTGACTACGCCGTCGCATTATTAATTAGACACAACGCAAGCGCCCAAAATATTATTACGAACAGCACGCGAAAATGTCACATCGGCACTTCCAGCTCTCGCTGCGTTTACATGGCGCTTCATTTTTCTGCTTACACCAGGCGCATTCCCAGGAGAAACAGTGCGCGTATTTACAGTCTCTCAACGCGAAAACCGTCGCAGAATTCTGTCGGTGCAGTGCTGACGACACAGATTTCGAGGCATGGTGCTCTTAGGTTTTTGCTCCTCTCTTCCTTCCTTTTCTCCTGTCCACCTCCCATTTTCGCAATGTCTATGTATAAAGATTGACTTACGAACAACAAAGAAAAACGGCTCGATCTCATTCGATATAACATTTGAACGTTAGATGAATATGATTACATGCCTAATATCTATGTTTAATTCCGTATAAAAATAGTTTCACAGAAGTCTCCGCACTTTTAAGTGTAGCAGTCTTTAAAGCAACCACGACGGGGTCTCCTACTTCTACAGCTCGGGGCCTGGCACAGCCGTACCCTTTGGTTTNTGAAGATATGGTTCGTAATTGCACGTCAGGATGGCCGCTTCGCATTCTGCAGGCCGTGGGATCGATTCCTACCGACAGCACAGGGGAATGATTTTGGGAAGTCGTTACTCGACCCCATTCCTCACGACAAAAATATTTTCTACCCGGAGATGGCGAATTATTGTACGATCACAGACGTTCCTACACTCGAAAGGTCAAATTTTGTACACCTACAGTATGTCTTCACCTACCAGAGTAGCACATGTGCGGACAAGGACAGAACGCCCACGTATCCACCAAGCAGCTGACAGCATCTAGTATATCACAGCCTATGGCAGTCCCACCCATTACTAAGGCAGCTGGAGGCCTAATGACTGGCCGGCTATAGTCTACTCGTGTTTGGTTGTTTCCGAAATATATAATGTACCACGAGCATATTATACTTCTGTTAAAATAAAAGTATCTTATTTTCTGTTACATTGAAATTTTACTCATATTGTTTTTATAAATTATAATATTTCACTTATAATTAATATGATTAAAACATAAACGCTTAGTTAGCTTAGTACCAATAGTTCTCATGTAAAGTATTATTGAACTGAGTGAGCCAAATTTGGTGCGTTGTCCTTTTGGAGTAATTTTCTAGACTTAGTTAAGCTATGTTTACATGACGCGGAGGGATAGCCTGAAAGAAGAACTTAAGCAGGACTTCAGAAAAGTTGAAAGTAACCGTGCATGGACTATATATCTCGTTCTGAAAGTGCCCGCATTTCGGAGAACGTTGGTTACTGCTGCTGGCATAGCACCGACAGCGCGGCGAATTATACTACGTTTAATGTAAATTACTCATTAAATAATTTTAAATTCCGTAAATTCTTTAAAATATTTCAATCAAATTTTTAACAAATTAAACATTCGCGACAGTACCTAATGGAAATATTTTATCAACTAGTTTCCGAGTTTTTTTTTAAAGAGAATAAACATTGCTTTACTATATAGGCGAATGCTTCTCGATTATACACCCATTAGTTTAATACCCTGGTTAAATACGCTACATGAAAAAAGTAAAAAAAAAAAAAAAAAAAAAAAAGAGTGGTGGTTTCAGATTACTGACTAACGACGACGCATGTGCTAGATAGTCTAGTGATATGTTTAGTAAAATTTATGTAGAAATTTCAAATTAGTTCATAGGTGTCGTAAACTAAACGACTGAATGTTTTGTTCTTTAAGTACGAATAGTAATACTAGAAATAGTTTTCGTTATAAATGTAGTATAAGTAAGAGACGGATGATGATTTCAAGTACAGGAACAGGCCCCTTTCAAGGTGTTATACAGTAAGTTTTGTATCCTCTTCTTGGCGCAAACATGGAAGGGAGAATCACTGGCGTCTTGGCGTATATCTATAAACAAAAGTTTGTGTTTTGAATTGTTTTGCTGGCCTGATTACCGCCTTCATCGCTACGGCGCCTTTATCAGTGCTGCGTTTCCAAGACCTGCCCACGAAGTATAACAAAATAACTATTTAAGTGGCTGAATGTTGATTTAGCATTTTTGTTAGCAAGCTTTATAAAATAATCCCTAACTTTAACTGCAGATATTTTAAGTACACAATGACCGAAGTACTTACAATCATGTCCGCAGTGCATCTGGAAAAGTAGTTCTGTGTCGACATATATGTCGTATACAAGTGTAATATTCCAACTGACAACCACTAAAATTTGTTTATTTTAGTTTTAAACGCACTGTAGTTACAACTGAGGTAACGGTAACACACCATGTATTTCTAAAATTCTCGTAGTGTAATTTTATCGAAGCGACAGAGGCAGCGGTGGCGTAGTGGCCAGGGCGCTCGCCTCCCACCACGGCGATCCGGGTTCGATCCCCGGCGGGCTCACTCCCGGATTCTCGCATGTGGGAACCGTGCTGGACGATGCCGCTCTCCGGCGGGCCCTCTCGGGGCACTCCCGCTTCCCCCGCCCTTGAATTCCAGCGCCGCTCCATTCTAGGGTCTCATTTATGTCATGCTCGGGGATGACGGTCACCTACGGGTCCCAGCTGGAAAGACCGTCACTCGGAGGGTGTTGCCNTGTCATGCTCGGGGATGACGGTCACCTACGGGTCCCAGCTGGAAAGACCGTCACTCGGAGGGTGTTGCCTTGCTCTGGGTGTACTCCCCACACGCCATTATTATTATTTTCCGAAGCAATATTAAATACCACTCAGTAAAGCTCAAGGCAATGTTTAATTTTACATCCAACGAAAGGATGAGCAAAGGTCACAAAGAAGACACCAGGATTGTTTTTTATAAGGACTCAATGCAGGTTTATGGTCTGAACTGTACACAAAAGAAGAAGGGTCCGTTCTTTTTTTGTTAAAAACCATTCGATAGTTTCGTAAACACTAAACAACAACCGTCAGAAATGTTAAGTACGTAATACGTTGTCCATTGTTGCCTCCGGTAAAACAGGCATTCTAAAGTTAATTTTACGTCACCAATTCTTGCCCATGCCCCCCCCCCCTCCAACAATTTTTTTTTGTCGGTACAACGTATATGATTCCCAGCTCAACTTGAAATTATTCTTTGCGCATAACCCACGCCATGTTCGAAAATTTTCCTGGTTAAGTCACAACTTTTTTCTCGAGTGGGTTTTTAAATTTTCTTCTTACAGTTTTCGCTAAATATCGTGCTCTCGAGATGCATATACTTGTAAATGGTAAATTTAAAATTACGTACATATGGTTGTGACATACAAAGCATGTAAGTACACGACGCCAAGTTTTGATTCACACGACTACAACAAGCACATTAAATTACTCTAAGGTAACGTATGATAATCTGATATTTCTGCCAACTGACTAATTTTCATTTTATTTCCACTGTAAATTTATTGTTTATATATATTATTTCCGTGAATTCGCAGAAATATTTGTTATTTAGTTACCCTATTAGCTAGTAATGTTTTGCGAATGTTTGTTTATTTTATTGTTTACATCTTTAATTGCAGTTTTAGAGTTGAGTATGACCACAGATTGAAATATTTTCAGAATCTTTAAATGAATTTAGTGTTTCAATGCAGCTCTTTGTTAAGATGGCATGGTTAAAAGAAATCTAATCAAATGTAAACATTGATCTATAGTTGACAGCATAGTACAATATGTAATATTTAGCAAGGGAATTTTTGGAAGTGCGTCGTCTGTTGTGCTATAGCAATTTAAAACAGACTGTGTTGAATAATTATCTTAGTTCTGGAACCTTTAAAACGAAACGCTGGATCCTGAATATCGTCGGAAATCTATTGAAATATTGTCATTTTAAAGTGGATACTGTGAGCAATATGTTATTTAAGACAATATTTTATGCCGCCGGTGTACGAGTTGCGTAAAATTGCCGAAAATGTCTATCTGAGTTGGTGTTTGTCCTGGATGATAGCAATTGAATATATATCATTAACTACACGAACTTCTGGCTTCCGAAGAAATACTACTACAGCTAAGTAAAGCCCGATGTAAGTTAAAGATGGCAGCAGTTCGATTCAATATGATTTTCCTAACTTAGTTTTCAAGAATCCTGCAAAAACCCATTCTACAAAGGTTTCCTTATTAAATTTGCCTACACTTCCTTCAGAAGTAGCGACATTATGCTTCTACCTAAAAATTTCTACAAATCTGAGCAGCCGAGGCAAGAAGAGGTTTTGCTAATTAATGGAGTATAACCAAGTGAGACAGTTTAATTTATTGGACATTGAATAATTAATATTCTCTAGAGTGAAAAAACTAACTTACGCTGCCAAATGTCTACTTAACTACAATTTTACTCAGCGTAGAGTGTTTTTGAAACTGATGCTGATTGCTGTGCTGATTGATGGAACGATTACGAGATTGATCTAAGGTTGGTAAAAAAACAAGTCTTAAATTATTTTTAATTTTTTTNGCTGATTGATGGAACGATTACGAGATTGATCTAAGGTTGGTAAAAAAACAAGTCTTAAATTATTTTTAATTTTTTTAATTTTTAAAAACATTTTTTTGGAATTTTTTTTAATTTTATAAGAGTTTTAGAATTTATTTTTGGGTTCAAGGTTATCCAAGGTTATGGGCATGGGGTCAAGGTCACAGATGTGATGTCAAGAAGAAGGTCACCCAGATCCAGCATGTTTTCGGAGTCATCAGTGCCACCTAGGTGTTGAAAGTGTAAACAAATAACAAACTAAAAAACTAATATANGCTGATTGATGGAACGATTACGAGATTGATCTAAGGTTGGTAAAAAAACAAGTCTTAAATTATTTTTAATTTTTTGAATTTTTAAAAACATTTTTTTGGAATTTTTTTGAATTTTATAAGAGTTTTAGAATTTATTTTTAGGTTCAAGGTTATCCAAGGTTATGGGCATGGGGTCAAGGTCACAGATGTGATGTCAAGAAGAAGGTCACCCAGATACAGCATGTTTTCGGAGTCATCAGTGCCACCTAGGTGTTGAAAGTGTAAACAAATAACAAACTAAAAAACTAATATANCAGCATGTTTTCGGAGTCATCAGTGCCACCTAGGTGTTGAAAGTGTAAACAAATAACAAACTAAAAAACTAATATAGCGAGTAGAGTGCATTCTACAGAATGAGCATGGATGAGGGGACAAGGGAGGGGGATGTTAATACAATGAGAAACATTGTGGCGGGTCGAACGAGCGTGAGTAATCAACCAATAAAAAACATTGTGGGGTGGTGAAGCGAACACAAGTAATCAACCAACGAGAAACATTGGTGAGAGTCAGTCGTCTGCTGGACATGGTGCTGAGGGAATCTTCGGAAATGTAAGTTTTTTTTATAAACTTTTAAAAATATGTTTTTAATGATTTTTAATTTTTAGGGTCTAAGATAATTAATGGTTATGGACATTTGGTCAAGGTCATATGTCAATTGGATTTAATATGGTGGTTGGGTGACGTCATAACATGGTGGCTGGTCGGTTCAAGTCATTCGTCCCCTCTAAACCAAAACGTTCTGTATATTTTTTTTAAATTTTTAAATAAATATTTGAATAAAGTGTTTTTTGTTTTTAAAATTATTTTTAGCAGTTTTCATAATTTTCTACGGAATTTTTTAAACAATTTTGAGATTTTTTTGGATTCAAAGTTATGCANATTTTTAGCAGTTTTCATAATTTTCTACGGAATTTTTTAAACAATTTTGAGATTTTTTTGGATTCAAAGTTATGCAAGGTTATGGGCACGATGTCAATGTTAAAGGTCAAGGTCACCGATATCCAACATTGGGTTTGCAGTCAGAAACGTAACATGCTAGCCGACGTTTCTGAATCTATTAAATTTTTTAACATTTTTTCTTAAGTGTTTGTTTTCAATGTCATTGGAGTCATGGTCACTGGCATCCAATATGGCGGTGGGAGTCATTGATATAATTTTTTCCTCAATTTTTAAACTTGCTTTCNATTTTTAGCAGTTTTCATAATTTTCTACGGAATTTTTTAAACAATTTTGAGATTTTTTTGGATTCAAAGTTATGCGAGGTTATGGGCACGATGTCAATGTTAAAGGTCAAGGTCACCGATATCCAACATTGGGTTTGCAGTCAGAAACGTAACATGCTAGCCGACGTTTCTGAATCTATTAAATTTTTTAACATTTTTTCTTAAGTGTTTGTTTTTAATGTCATTAGGGTCATGGTCACTGGCATCCAATATGGCGGTGGGAGTCATTGATATAATTTTTTCCTCAATTTTTAAACTTGCTTTCGATTTTTTCTCAATTTGGGGGGGGGGAGGTTGTTTAGAATTTTTTGGCTTTAAGGTCATCCAATGTCGATTATCAAGGTCAAGGTCATTAAAATATAACATGACTGACGAGATGGTCACTGGCCGACCTTGCGAGGGCCGGTCGTATCGGGAGCTTAGTCAATCCACCTGTCATTTTACCCCTAACCTCTTATATATAAATCTTTAAATAATTTTTTAAAATAATTTTTAAATACTTTTTTAATTTTTTATAAATTTTATTGGCTATTTTATAATTTTTGTACCATTTTTTATTTTTTGATTCAAGGTGATCCAAAGTTACGGGTACAGGGTCAACGTCAAGATTATGGGTCAAGGTCAAAGGTCACCTGGATCCAATATGGCGGTTGGGTGACGGAATGACAGAGCATGAACGGCGCCTGGCACCTGTGCTCCGTGCCTTCTGTGTCCCATTTAATCATGCCCGACTTCTCTATTTTCTACTACTAGTCTTATGTTTCTTCACTAAACTTTCAAATGCAATAATTAAACGCTCCTTAATAATGGAATGGCTTTTTTTTGTTTGTTACTTAGTTCAGTAGTGGTATATTTTTAGTACTATAATTATAGTGTTGATGATGACTGATCTATTGTTAATGTGGTCACTTTAATATACCAGTTAACTACATGACAATTTGGTTCATTAACATCTACTCCTAAATAATCGCACATACCCCAAATAAAACACACAATTACCCGTAATAACCCAATAAATTTCACTATACAACCTTTAAACCAAAGTATTCCACTACGCAACACGACATCTGAAGCCTTTTTGATAATGTAATTTAGTCCAAAACATACGCTGGAATTATTTCCTTCGCATTCTATGCCGTGACATAAAAATTAAGTTTAGGTTAAACGTAACATTCGTTAACTCATTCTGATAATGAACAAAATATTTGTTACATATCTACACGCTGCCTACCAAAGCAAAATTCGGACCCTTATAGAATATATGCACCAGGTAACCTCCGCTTATCTTAACGTATATATACCAGAGAGTTACGCACATTTAAGTACTGATAGTAAAAATCTTACAATTACTTCTGTACCAATTTTTAACTATAAAGTGTTTTAAAATTAAATTTTTACAAAACAAGTTATATGCATTCAAAACAACACACAGATTTTGCTGTAGTGTGTAGTGGAGAGATTTGGGCGGCTATTAACATAGGGGGCTCGAGAGACGTTGAGGGCGAAGTGAGGTAAGTATGGAGCTGCGCTGGAAAGCAACGGCGGGGAAAACGAGAAATCCCCGAGAAAACCCGCCGACCAGCGGCATTACCCGGCACGATTCCCACGTGCGAATATTGGGCAGCGGGCCCGCCGGGAATCGAAACAGGTTCGCCTTGGTGGGAGGCGAGCGCTCTTGCCGCTGCGCAACAGCGGCGTTATTTTTTTTTTAGTGAGATCCAACAACTGAAAGTCCATCTCTCAAGAGTATTACTTTTTCAGATGCTACAATGATAAAATAGCACAGCGATATGTCAGAGAAACAGAAGGTGAATTATTTCGTCACAGATCGTGACCTATATCAAAATAACCCAATATTGCAATCAGTTTCAAACACGTGTAAATGCGGGTCGACACAAGGACATTTTCGAGCCACCAGAAAATATCGGAAATATCGCAAATGGAATATATACAGTACTAGAGTAATCGAGGACAATCTTTATACTCCCTGTCCAACTCACAGGTGGTTATACTAAGTACCATTAAAAACTTTACACAGGCAGACTTCAAAGAACTAGGTTAGAATAGTAGTTTCGCCAAATGTGACGGAATTAAAAAAAAAAAATACAGTACCTCGAAAATGGCGATTAATGGAGCACTCAGCGAGGCGTATTTTAACTTCCCTTCCAAAAGGAGGAATTGAAAATTTTATTCTATTTTTTTTTTTTTTGCGGAAAAAGCACTTTGGGAACAATTTCCCGGGTCTTCTTTTCTCTCGCAGCCCCACCTCCCGTGGCCTCTGTGGCCGCTCCGCTATCAATTTTCCACCCCACCATTTTATCATCCCTCCAACACAAACCCGCCCTCACACATTTTCCCGCGTCCGCTGCGCTGGGAGGATATCCCCGCCCCACCGCCCCCCGAAACAGTATCTGATCGCACACCGCGAAGGGGGCAGGGGGGTGTGATCGGCACTTTGTCACGGGGCACGGAGCCGGTAATTAATACAGTGTTACCTCATTACTCTCGCGCGCCTCGCCCGGGGGACCTGGCTTTCACACCTCCCGCACGCTCCATAAAACCCCTGAACAAGAGAGCGAGAGCCGCGTGGGTGAGAAACCCCGTCGCCAGGAGGGATCGCGCGAGAACAATCGATCAATCATCCCGCAGAATCGAGCTCGCCGGGGCGACTCGAACGAGTCACCTGGTAGTTACACCCTAGTTTAATTGCTTTCCTGCCACACGCCGGGGTTTATATCGTCCACTGGTTTAGCAAGTGACGCTCTGGACGACAAGTGCTGCTCGCGACTCGCCAGTATCGAGTCGCCGATTTCCGTTCCATTTACGAAGCTCGTTGCTGGTTGTTGATAACATGAACTTTTCGTAAAATATAAAATTTGCCAACACTTTATATCCGAAGTTGTTTAATTTCATAAAAGAACATTTCGGAACATGCTGTTTCTATTTTTTTTTACAGTCGTTTTTTGGTTATGTGAAACCAACTGCGTTCCAGGCACAAACGAAAGTATATTATACAGTTGAACGGATTTTTGCGGATTCAAAACTATTATAAGAAATGAACCTTCACCACACTGCGATGCAGCAGGTAGCTCCTTCAGAGAGTTAAGTATTACATGGGTTAAATTATTAAATTATAAATTAATTTGCAGCGTATTTGTTTCACAGGTACAGACAACGAAATTCATAAAAAAATAATAACTTCCTCCCTTCACCATTACATTTTCTTTCTTTACCTGGTTTGTGGACAAGCGTCTGTCAGTAAGCGAAGGCTTACACAGAGTCCTAGGAAGTCAATGCAAAAAGTCGTAAGTGCTACACTGAGGCGTTTAAAGCTGCCAAAACAAATCGCCTTACTATTAACTCACGATGCACCACAGCGAAGGTTAAATGTTCCACACACAACAGTCAGCATTACGTGAATACGCAATTTCCCACCCCCTCCATAACTAGAAACACTTGTAAGACGTTCAGAAAAACCCTGCACAACGAAGAAAACCAAATAAATATTCTGGCTGCCAAAAAAAAAAAAACGGCGATCCCTTGTTTTCCAAACCATTCTCTACGCACGTGCTCTGTGTCTCTCAAGCACCGGCGAGGTAAGGCAGGGTCGGTGAATCCTCGCAGAAGTCCTATTTCAGACGTATGTTTGTACGCCGGGTGAAATTAAAGAGATGATTACGTTACAAGCTAGATTCCAAACATTAGCATGCATTTTTATTTGTTATAAATAAACAAATATGGCACAGCCTGTAGAATTTCAACCACATAACAAAGATACATACAATAACTACAACACGTGAAATTCCGTCAAATATGGCTCTTAAAAAGTAAGCAGCTAATATACAAATCACCGTAGCCCAGGAAGTTGCACCTAGAGCTTTGGATATTATTTCGCCATATATATAATTATAAAGAAACATCGAAAGCAAGTATCTCGTCTCGCACCAAATTTTCCCACTTCTTTGACGTCTCCCTTCCCAACCGAGAATGCAAACCNCGAAAGCAAGTATCTCGTCTCGCACCAAATTTTCCCACTTCTTTGACGTCTCCCTTCCCAACCGAGAATGCAAACCGCAGCACTTTGTGGCTTCCATGATGACATCGCATAAGGCATTACACTTTAAAAATAAAAGTAGAAGTAGTTAAAAANGCAGCACTTTGTGGCTTCCATGATGACATCGCATAAGGCATTACACTTTAAAAATAAAAGTAGAAGTAGTTAAAAACGCGAGTAGAAATAGTTAAAAATGCTCCAAATCATTGAAATGTGACTGCAAATCAGTTAAATACGCTCCAATGGAATCACCAAAAACCCCGCCAATTGTTTCAGGAACAAATCTCACTTACTTGACAGATTTATACAGATTTACAGCGAATGCCACCACATTATGAAGTGACTATTAAGCCATTTCGCCATCTCGCCAATCAGTGGAAATGAATTAACAGAATTTTCATCGCATCCGCTCGTAAAAATCACTGCTTCAACTTTGTACAGTACAGAAGCAAGTATGTAGCAAAGGATCAAATTGATTAAGGTAATACCTCGCACAGTCATAAATATGATGCCCAAACGATATGTAAATCAACATACACCTGTAATGCTNTGATTAAGGTAATACCTCGCACAGTCATAAATATGATGCCCAAACGATATGTAAATCAACATACACCTGTAATGCAGACTCAGTGATTTTAATCGGCCAAGTGATTCTCATTAAAAACCAAACGAAAGACAGATCTCATACACATAATCTTTTTCATATCACAAATTTTGTTTTAGAGCANTTCTCATTAAAAACCAAACGAAAGACAGATCTCATACACATAATCTTTTTCATATCACAAATTTTGTTTTAGAGCAGCTACTGACAATTTCTCATCATTATGACATCGTTACATTTTATACGAATTGTTACAGTTTTCCCACATAAATTTTACTGAGTGTCTTGAGGCAGTTTTAAAACCGTTAAACCTATCGGTAGTCCAGATAGCATGTCTGTACTTCAGGGCAGGGTAAATAGCGAAAGCTCTATAGTTGCGATTTTGACTTTTTTTTTTCTTTTCTTAATTTAGCTATATCTCCTCCATATGGAATTCATTTACGTATCTTTATAACCAAACTGTACAATTTCATATTAAGAAATAAAACTTGTTATGGCATAGGCCTCTAGATAAGTTTGCGTTCATCTTCACTTATAGGTAGGTATCGGTATATTTTCACGTGAGACAAAAATTGTTTAATAATGAAGGAACCTTCGATTACGGCTAAGACACGACGACAGTAACGAGAAAAAAACAAGATGGTTTTNATTGTTTAATAATGAAGGAACCTTCGATTACGGCTAAGACACGACGACAGTAACGAGAAAAAAACAAGATGGTTTAAAAAAAAAACTGTTCAGGTATCCCAGACTCGGTTTTTGAACAATGAATTTGGAAAATACGATCTGGAGAAATAAGCNAAAAAAAAACTGTTCAGGTATCCCAGACTCGGTTTTTGAACAATGAATTTGGAAAATACGATCTGGAGAAATAAGCGATAACTCAAGATGGCGGGAAATTTTCCACCTTAATTATGGAAAAATCAGCACGAAATCAAAGACTGTGCGAAAATCCGGGGGCGACCCCACTGGGAAACGAACCCGGTTCGCCTTGGTGGGAGGCGAATAGTCTAACCACTACACCACCGCAGCCCCTTAAAATGAGTGAAACAAAGTAATTCGAAGTAGCTATTCAATAGGGTTTCTGTAATCCCAGTGAAGCAGTTTGAACCCGTTTACGGTCAAAACCATTTCGACTGACTCGAATTTAGAGCGTAACGCCAAAGATGCTGTGTGACGGGAGACATTTGAAAGGCTAGAGAGAACTCGGTGCGAGAAAGGCCACACGCATGCATAACGCAGGAGGTAGCTGGTGACTCACTTGCAGTAGTAGATCCTCTGGTCGTGGTTGACGTGCGCTGTCCAGCCGGGCTTGAGGGCTTGCTGCAGTTCCAAGGGCGGGCCATCCTGCCGACTAGGCTGCAGCAACATGGGCGCCCCGTTCGCTCATCCAGCGCCTGCCACACAACATGCCACCTTCAGCGCCTCATGTCCGCAGTCACAAGGCCGTCTTACAAATAGCCAACATGTTCACACTCGCACTCGCAAGCGTGCTACTCCACATAACAAAGGGAGTGTGTGTTGTTGGTGTGCTTGCCCGATGCGTTATCTAAGGATACGGTTGGTTTATTTAAGTCCGTTCTGTTCGTAGATTAAAGATGAGGTAGACCGATCTCGCTGGCTGCGCACAACCAGTCTCCGTCTCCCAACGTTGAACGCTTTTCTGCCAACACGAATAGAAAAAACGGCATGGATTGGGTTTGAGGTTAGTACACTGATTAGTAAACAAGATCTTTGAGTTGCAGTTTGATTCATTTCAAATATGAGAAAGTATTTTATTCATATAACAGTGCTTGTCTTTTGAAAATTGAGATATAAACAAAAGCGTTCATCAGTGTTGACCATGTGACTTTGACAGCTATGTTCCTTTGGGGTAGGTCGACGTTGGGTACACGCGCAGAAGACGAACAATCTGTCTACCTCATCGTTAGTCAACGGTTCGGTTGATCTACAATCCACACTTTCGCACGATCAAACAATTGCTCATTTTAGGTAAATATTAGCAATAATTTGAACTCTGAAATACTTGCATATCCGTCATACATCTCAAAACCAACCAAAATATAAACATATTTAAATGAAATGCTGTTTTAAGAAATGAACTTCAGTTTCCACCTAACGGCGAACTAAGCAACTGACAAATGAACAAATGGCAATCAATACCGACCGTTGTTGGTTAATTTCCGACAATGAGGGCTAGTGCGGATGTGAAAGTGTGCAAGGAATTGTAGGAGGGAGTGCAAGTGAGTGCGAGCTGTGGTGGCGGTGCTGGTTATCTGGAAAGCAGCCTAACAGTGCGCCCAGAACAAAGTATACACGATTGTATATTTCTGTTCAACACTGTCCAGCACACACCTTTCGTTAAACAACTGTCACGGCCTTCTTCGGCTAAGAGTACAAGAGAGAGTGTTTTTGTTATCGCGAAACATCGGAAGTATTTGTTGTGTTTAGCTGTACTATGCAGCATTTACCGCGACTTTCCTTTCCTCGAGGCATAACTCGACGTGTCACACTGGATTCTTTGTTTTGTTTTGTTATTAATATGTTTAAAAAAAATATTCTGAAAGTACGTCTACAGCGAACTAGATATTGTCCTTCCCTGCACTACAAACTTAAAAACTGATAATTAGGCCACAATAANAAGTACGTCTACAGCGAACTAGATATTGTCCTTCCCTGCACTACAAACTTAAAAACTGATAATTAGGCCACAATATCACTCTTGACAAATTTTCGTAGAATTGATATTGTGACATAAAATCATGGGTTCGTACATTATCTTTTATGTCTGCATTGCAGTGTAAGGTAAATAGCTTGTTCACTATAGACCTACTTTCGGAATTACACAAACAAGTAAGGAAAACCACGAANAAGTACGTCTACAGCGAACTAGATATTGTCCTTCCCTGCACTACAAACTTAAAAACTGATAATTAGGCCACAATAACACTCTTGACAAATTTTCGTAGAATTGATATTGTGACATAAAATCATGGGTTCGTACATTAGCTTTTATGTCTGCAATGCAGTGTAAGGTAAATAGCTTGTTCACTATAGACCTACTTTCGGAATTACACAAACAAGTAAGGAAAACCACGAATCCAACATGTCAGATGAAACTTGCACTTAATTAATGTAGTTTACGTGACAGTCTATTAACGCGTTCGACTCGTCCATTGAGAGTTGGGCACACTTACAGTGGCCGTCCTTGATTTTCCTGTGAAAGACTACACTTTGCAAAAAAATCATCTAATCATAAACATTTAAAGATGTATATCTTTGCATGAAACATTTTGCGTTAAATAACTATCTCCAATTAAATGAGGGACCACGGTGGTGTAGTGGTTAGACTACTCGCCTCCCACCTAGGCGAACCGGGTTCGATTCCCGGCGAAGCAGCTCCCGGATTTCCGGGAGGGAAATCGTGCGGGACGATGCCGCTGGTCGGAGGGTTTTCTCGGGATCTCTCGTTTCCCCTGCCCCTTCATTAGGGCGCTGCTCCATACCCACCTCGTTTCACCCTCATCGGCTCTCAAGACCTCGATGTTAAGAGCCGACCAAACCACTCCACTCCAGTCCAATTTATGGTCGTCCTTTGGATCGTTTCACACGAGCGGAAATTCTGCGGAGCGGACGCGGCGCGGAAGGTTTTCAGGCGACGATTTATAAGCGGACACACCGCGGAAGACGCGCGGAAGGCTGTAGTTTTTGGTTGAGCTGGCCAGTCACCATGGACGATCGTCACCGAGCAGTACTTGCCTACATGGAACTTCGATTGTTGAAAAGAAAACAATAATATAAGATACTGTGTACATCTAGTAGGGAACTTTCACTTGTTACAGGAAACATTTTACGTTTTGTTTAATCAGCTTCCAGAGGACGAATCGAAATTTTTAAATTATTTCAGAATGTCGTTCGCAAGCTTCGATGAATTGTACTGTTCTCTGGAAAATATTTTGAAGAAAGAAGACACGAACATGCTTGGCATAACACTGAGGTAGGGAAATTAATTTTAAAGTAGTATATTTATAAGGCTGAGATTAAATTAAACATATGATAACTTATAGTTTATTTTAAACACTTGAGAAAAGTTATGACAGTGAGATTTATATTTCACTGTAAAAGAACACCATTAAACTTACTCGAAGTATTTAAAAATGTTATTTGATATCAAATAAATATTTAAGTTTAACATTAACATAAAATTATGTGTAGTTATAGTCATTTCCAATATCATTATGAAAGAAGTACTTTTTTTTTTTTTTTTTTTGCTACAATGCATTGACCACAAGTTGATAGTAGCATATAACTGAAATAAAAAAGGCTAATTTATGACTAAAAATTACATACGCATTAAGTTTATTACATGTGGTTATCATCAGAGTATGCTGAAGAAATCGAATCATGTGAAGTCACAGTCGACTGTCCAGGATGTGCGGAAACGAGACTCGCCAGACCAGGCAACGTGTTTTCAGTCATCAACAGTCCAATGGCGGTGTTGGCTCGTCCAGGCGAGGCGTAAAGCTATGTGTCGTGCAGTCAACAACGGTACACGAGTGGGCTTTCGGCTCCGAAAGCCCATATCAATGATGGTCCGTTGAATAGTTCGCACGCTGGCACCTGTTGATGCCCCAGCATTGAAATCTGCACCAATCTGAGAAAGGGTTGCACGTCTGTCACGTTTAATGATTCTTGTTAAGTCGTCATTTGTCCCGTTCGTTCACGATCTTTTTCCGGCCGCAGCGATGTCGAAGATTTGATGCTTTACCGGATTCCCGATATTCACGGTACACTCGTGAAATGGTTGTACGCGAAAATCCAATTTCTATTGCTACCTCGGAGATGCTATGTCCCATCTCTCGTGCGCCGACTATAACACCACGTTCAAACTCACTTAAATCTTGATAACCTGCCATTGTAGCAGCAGTAACCTATCTAGCAACTTTGCCAGACGCTTGTTGTCTTATATAGCCGCTGCCGACCGCATCGCGTTACTCTGATTGGTTCCATACCTCTGTTATTTGCATACGCACGCCTATACCAGTTTTTTTTTGGCTCTCCAGTGTATGTCTGCATCTATACGTACATAGACCATGTATGCATGTATGTTTCCAACCAATAACATTTCCGACATTGCAATCTGANTCTGATTGGTTCCATACCTCTGTTATTTGCATACGCACGCCTATACCAGTTTTTTTTGGCTCTCCAGTGTATGTCTGCATCTATACGTACATAGACCATGTATGCATGTATGTTTCCAACCAATAACATTTCCGACATTGCAATCTGACAACATCAAATAAGGAACTGAATCAGATGTAACATTTTCAGTCTTTCAAAGTTTTTAAAAGCGTCTGAAGGCATTTTTNACATCAAATAAGGAACTGAATCAGATGTAACATTTTCAGTCTTTCAAAGTTTTTAAAAGCGTCTGAAGGCATTTTTTAAATAGTAATATCGAAGCATTTAAAACGTGTCTTGAATTTTGAACGTACGAAAAAAACTTTTGTTTGTAAACAGGAAGCAAATGGCCCTAAATAACATGGAGTTAAAATTTTCTCACCGATTTAAAAATAGCAGCCGCCTAGTTAGAAAGTATTTTACTGTGAAATGAAAGGATATATTACTTATTTTGTTGTTGAATAAAAATACAATTAAATAAGTGAATAAACCAGCAAGACAGTAATTGACAAACGATTTGATCCTTTTCTAGCAACTTTGTGGGCCAGTACTGTAATAAAAGCGGAGGTTGTGTTTGTTGAAGAATATGTAAATTTTCTGAAAATTAATACACAGTACATGTAACGCTGAAAATAAAATATATATACTTGCTAGATACTTCGTGAAACTTCCGTAAGGCACTAAGAAATAAAAGAAAAGGGTCTGATGATCAGTTCGGGATTGTAATCACTCTTACGTAAAACTTAAAATATAAAAAAATATTAGTTTTTATTTAGAATGTTTTGAAAGATATTATCAAACATTAAATACATATTGAAAAAAAAAAAAAAGATGATAGTTGTTATTATTTCCATACGGAATTTTTTGGTTTTCTTGGTATAATACAGCAATTCGTCTATTTCCTACATGCTAACCTTCAGACATGGAGTCTGTTACCGTACCACAGCCGGAATGGCGCCCGTGACTGTGATCCGCAACTTGCATACTCAACTGGCCACATTCCGATACTTCTACAATGCGCAGTATGAGCATACAAGAAGTCTACTGTTGCACTACTACTGAAAACAGTTAAGGTGAACAGTGGTCGGAAGTATGTTTCACCCATTCCATTCCTTTTTATATAATCTCAAACTATTAGCTCTCTACAAGATAAAACATTTCTTGGGATAATCGGGACAGTCGTTATTTTGTCATACGTACGGGTTTTTGTTTTAAATACCTCGTAAATTCATGTTATAAACAGTGTCTAGTCGCGGTGAATTTCGTAAATAGATGTTCATAATATTACCGTCTCACCTTCTCGAATTAAAAACTGGAACGTAAAATATACCCACACTGACGTAATTAAAATGTACACACGTATCATGCGAATATTTAGTGAAATGTATGGAGACAAGCGGAACGTCTATTTTCGCTTTTGAAGTTAGTGTCTGAACCACTAAAATTTATTTTTCGATAAATGGCTTTAAAAGTAAAATTAAAAATACAAATATTTATTTAACAGCTATAATTTTAACCGACAACAAATTGTTATTGACTGCATAAGCATTAACACGTACAATATGATAACATTATACACGTTTGCTTGAAGATTAACGTTGGGTATCATCTGTATACACAAGTAAAGTACAATACATATAAAAAACACTTTATTTACAAAAAAGATACCGTCTCTTATAAATTTGCTTAGCTGTTGATAGATATATATTTATTTAAAACTGTATATTAATTGTAATTAACAATCATGCATTGGAAACCTATTTGTAGATTATAACATTTGAAAATACCTCAAAAAAGTTTTACACCACCGGGATTTCTGAGTTTCTAGGTTGCTTGCAGCCCAAGAGAAAGTATGGAATGAAATTGACACTGTCTGTATAGAATACCACGCCAGACTTGACGAATGTCTTTTTATAATGCGCTAACTGTCCCACGAAATATTCTTCATGTGCTATTAAATGCAGTTGGTGCATTTTTTTTTTTTTTTTAGATGTGTAGGAGCTACTAGTATTATTGAACACAAAAGGCACTAGGCCTAACAAACAGATAACGTGTTCTCGAGATACAATTACTGTAACCTTAAAATGTTCTTACATATTAGATGAAAAAAGAACACTATCTATTTTAAACTTTAATTCCGCTACAAAAATTTTGCACAAATAATCTATTCAACTATTCCATCCAAGCTCCTGTTGTTACATCATGAAACAAACTGCAACCTTCTCCTTAAATTCTCATCCAACCTACGTTGATAAAATAACTAGACACAGCTTCTGTTGAACTTTTTCAGATTATTCATCACTGATTTAGTTCGCACATATTCTTTGAACACCGCTGTTGTCCAGCCGCATAGGAAAAGGAGAGCCAGTATCCAACACACTTTTGTGTTTCCCACTATGTTTCTTGGGCTGCAGTGGTGTAGTGATCAGACAACTCGCCTCCCACCAAGGCTAACCGGGTTCGACTCCTAGCGGGGTCACCCCCGCATTTCCGCAACTGGGAATCGTACCGGACGATGCCGCTGGTCGGCGGGTTTTCTCGGGGATCTGCCGTTTCCCCTGCCCTTGCATTCCGACGCTGCTCCATACTCGCATAGCTTCACCCTCATCGGTTCTCAAGACCTCGTTGTTAAGAGTCGCCCAAATCTCTCCACTCCACTCCCACGCTACTGAAAGCATTTTGAACTACTAGGCTCCTCCTCATTCCAAGTCGTCCATTGGAGGAGGATTGACGTCACAGATCAAAGATGGAGTAGGTAGATTTATGTCTTCTGAGCATGTCCTCTGGCTCGCCCATCGCCAATACAACTGTCAAAGTCACATGGCCAACAGTAACGAACGTGTTTGTAAATGTTTGAATTTTCAATATAGTCCATTCACGGTTACTTCCAACTTTCCTGAAGCCTTGCTAAAGTTATACTTCCAGGATATTCCTCCGCCTTCTGCAAACAAATTTTAACCATGTCTAGAAAAATCACTAAAGAGACGGCGCACCGCATTCGTGCACACTCGCTGTAATATTATTTTGCCTAAGAATTATTTCTTATTATGCATTAACAATCCAGTTGCCCCCCCCCCTTGTTTTATTCGTATTAATTATACATGAAATAATATAATATATAAATAAAACATAAGTAATAGTTCAATTTAATCATAAATAAGGTACTTTTATTTTAACACAAGTATAAAAGGCTTGTGAAACAGGCATATTTAGGAAACAGCAGAATACGTCATACAGTGGCTGTTTTTTTAAAGGTTTTATTCAATAAGTGTGAATAAACCGCGAAGAGACTATAGAAACACACTATTATACGAATAAAATATAATGACTAACTTTAATATAATACTTATATTCTAGTTGCATTTTTAACTAAATAAAAAGTTTACAAACATCACAAGAACTTACTTACATAAACAGTGTTCTAACTTCAAATTCTATCCACGTTATTTCTGATAGTACAATTAGCAAAAAAGCAGTCCGATGTTGGAACAAGGCGAGTGGTTAAAGCGCAGATGGCACATGCACTCTACGCCATATTCCCCCTACGGTTGACATAATATACTGATTTAAGCTCAAAAGGACCACGGAGCTAATCCGCGCCTTCGTTTTAATTAGTTCCCGTCCTTGTTGCTGCAGTGAGTGTGGCAGTTTCGTTAAAAGCGATGTTATGTAGGCAGTAATTCTCTCCTTGCACCCCTTCCTTCGCCCTCCCTTTCGGTTAATTAATATTTCCAATTTAATGAATTCATACTTAACAGCGGCAAGGTACTGTCAAGACAATAAGCGACAGAACACTACAAAGACAATTTAAAAGAAAGTCAGACGACGGACTCCTTGACGCTGTTACTTGAGAGAAACACAGCTCCAGTCTACCGAAGAAACGAGAGCGCAGACGCTCATTACTGACTGCTTTTCTTCTTTTCAAGATACTTCAAAAGACCATTAAAATATTGCAACAATCGCTTTTGCGATCCGTGAAAATACTTCTATAGCGGAAAGTATCTAATACACAACAGGGGTAACAAAAGTTAAATTGATGAAAACAACTTAAAATTCTTTTATTTCAGTGGATACATAAAAAATAAAGGCGAAATATGTGTTAACTAAAAATACTTTTTAAATTAAAAATTCATTCTTCGCCTTGGAAAATACACATAAGAATTACAGATACGTTAAGCTAGTCGTCTGTATAAATGCCGCAAACTTCTTTTCGATTAAGAAACTGTGCAGCAGTGTTTCTAGCCTGCTTTCCGAAGGAAAGATAGGCTTATGCAATCACCTGAATGTCTGTCATAATATCGTTTGAACCAATGAACCGAATTTCCCCTTACTCGGTCCACAAACAGCATTCGGCAAGTACATCTGACTTTTATAGTTTTACATCACACCGGGCATTTATTTTCAAAATTGTGGCATTTTTGTTAATTTAGGGCGCTATCTTATATCTCGGGAACCATCAAACCGATTTAAACCAAATTTGGTAAGTTGATTATGCATGATGTAATAATTGAATTTAGAATGCAATATTGTTATTGGTAAGCCATTTTGTAAGATAAGTGCAACATTACAAAATAAAGCTTTTACATTATACAGCATCTATCTCGGGAACTACTCAACCGATTTCTGCAAAATTTGGTATCTACGTAATACAATTGTAGGTCGAGGTAATTCTTGCAATTTAAATAGAAAATAAATTTATTTTCAAATGGTGGCTGTATAAATATTTTTGGGTTTATTTGCTATATCTGCCATATATTTTAACCAATTTCGAACAAACTTGGTATGCTGGAAATGTCTAATATGAGTATCAAATGTGTCAATGCATAGCTTATTTTGTCTACCATTTTGTAAGCTAGCACCTCATGAAAAATAAAGTTTTCGTCATATTTCGAGAAAAAATCCACCGATTCTTACCAAATTTGGCAGTCAAGTAATAATACTACAGTAGGCCATGTAACCTGACACGTTTTATTGCGCCAGACACTTATCTCAAAATGGCGGCCATACAAATATTTTAGATTATGTTATATTTATGAAACCATGTAACAAATGTCAACTTAACTTTGTATGATAGCAGTATTTATTACAATAATCAAATTCACATATCCAGAGCCCCTTTTGACCACCATTTTGAAAGATAGTGACAAACGAATAAATCATGTTTTGTTATATCTCGAAAAAAATTAACCTATTGCTATTCAATATGGCAAAGATGTAGTATCTACTACAGTAAGCTATGTAAACTGACATTTTCTGAAGTGGGCTAGACACTTTGTATATCAAAAACGTCAACTTATCTTTTTATGCTGGCAGTATTTTAACAACAATAAAATGTGTCTACACGGTGCCTTTTTTGTCCATTATTTCATAAGATAATGCTACCTGAATAAATTAAGTTTTATCATATCTCGGGAAACAATCAACCGATTCTTACCTAATTTGACTAACAAGTAGTAATGTGGTAGGCCACGTAAACGAACAGTTATTTCCAAAATGGCATTCATATAAATATTTTAATTTAGTATATAAATGTGCCAATACACAACCGTTTTATTATCCATATGAGAAAATTGAGCATACGTGCCATTATATTGGTGACCAATCAACCGTTTCCCGCCAAATTAAACGCACAAGTAGTGCTACAGTAAGCCACATAAACTTGCACGGTTTAAGTATCTGGCATTATTTACAATATTACCGCCGTAAAAATAATATAGATAAGTTAGTGATATATATTAGGGTGCGGTGGTGGTGTAGTGTTCGGACTACTCGCCTCTCACCAAGCGAAACTGTTTCGTTTCCCTTGCGGGGTCGCTTCCGGGGTTTTCGGATGATGGAATCGTGCAGAACGATGCCGCTGGTAGGCGGGTTTTCTCGGCGATCTCCAGTTTCCCATGCCCTTGCATTCCAGTGCTGCTCCATGCTCATATTTATTCACCCTCATTGGCACTTCAGACATCGATGTTNCAAATCTCTCCACTCCACTCGTACTAATATATAAAAAATTTAACCATTTTCAATTAAACTTTTTATGCTGAGAGTATTCATTAGAAGCATTAAATATTCTTATAGATACCATATCTTGGCCGCCATATTGGAAGATAGTGTATTGTGAAAAAATGTAACATTTATGCCATATCTCAGAGGCTAATTTTGATAAACCCAGTATNTTGAAAAAATATACTTAAAACTTAAAACAACCAATTTATATAGTGCTTTAGTGCTAAAAGCAAGACAAAACCTTTTCCAAATACCATTTTTTTATAACCATTTGAACATGTAACTCCTAGGGTGATTTTTCAAAGGTTACCAAATTCCAACCAAATGTTTTATATAAGTAGTACTACAGTAGGCCATGTAAACTTTTGTTATAAAAATGGCGGCAATATAAATTGTATAGATAAGTTTGTCGAAACCATTATACAATGTGATGAAAATTCAACCATATGTGATGAAAATTCAACCATACTTTGTATGGTGTCAGTATCTATTAGAAGCTTCAGATACGCATATACAGAGCCTGGTTTTAGGTATTTTTGTACAATGGCGCAAAAAGTGAAAATAAAGCTTTTATGCCATATTCCGTGGGACCACTCAACCTTTTTCCACCAAATTCTGCACACAAATAGTGCTACTGTGGGACATGTAAAATTACATGATCTAAGTGACTCACTTGTTATAAAAATGATGTTCCTGTAAATATTTGAGGTTGGTAAACCCATACTTCTAAAATTCTACAATGTTTACAACCGAAGTTAATGCTCCGAATTCTACCTCTGGAATACAATTGATTGCACGCCATCTTACTGTACGATGTGTTGTGGGGTCGAGTTCCGGGTAAGGCGCGTGTGTTTGAATTATTTCACTACTGTTACATATGTTTGTGGTTTCATCTCTAATGATATTGCTGCCATCGAGGCGCCAAGGCCTACCTACCATCTAAGCTTTTAAGAACTTCATTAAAATTATTTGCACCCATGTAGAGGAAACTAGGCTCATTAGTTCTATCGGTAACTTCTTGTTTTCTTCAAGTGGACAAACGACACGTTCATATAAATTGCTTACTACATTTAAACGATATACGTTTGAAAATAGAGCAGAAAAAAAGAGAGTAACAAAGTTCAGCCGAAAGTTTCATTGTACGCCGGTGAGGGTGAAATGAGGCGAATATGGAGCAGTGGCGGAACACAAGTGCGGAGGAAACAGGAGTGCTCCGAGAAAACCCGTCGGCCAACAGCAAAGTATTTCTACATGCAACAATCCAGGTGACTCCGCCGGGCCGGGAATCGAACCCATTTTTCTTTGGTATAAGGNGGAGGAAACAGGAGTGCTCCGAGAAAACCCGTCGGCCAACAGCAAAGTATTTCTACATGCAACAATCCAGGTGACTACGCCGGGAATCGAACCCATTTTTCTTTGGTATAAGGCGAGTCATCCGACCACTACACCACCACGGCTCCGTGGGTAACAAATAGCTTGCACAAAGAATATGAAGATATTAAATNGAGTCATCCGACCACTACACCACCACGGCTCCGTGGGTAACAAATAGCTTGCACAAAGAATATGAAGATATTAAATTTAATTAAATAAGCATTGCTGTTTCGTAGCTGAAAGTACGCCTAAACCAAACCAAAAGATGCCATAACTAGAACTAATATAAGCAAGTACATTCCAAGAAAGGCGGCAAGGACTACAGCCACACACTTGAGTATCGGTTGACACAAGTAGGTCGAGGAGCAGGGGGTGAGCGAAAAAAGAAATTTCTCCCAACCGCAGTGAACACATTTCATAAACGAGTCATAATTTCGTGTTGTTCATGGGCCAAACATTTTCTATGCGTCACGAAGTAACAGTGAAGAGGGTAGGGTTACTGGGCCACAGATACACTATAAACCGCTGGGTCACCTTTAGCTGAAATCTTTTGAAGTAAAACTTTGGAAATGACCCTTGCACATAACTGCTTATATTTTAACCGAAACACTGAGACCAATACTCACTTTCATGTTGTATTTGTATTGTATTGGCGGCATATTAGGCATAGTTCTTAGATTTAATGACGGCGTTGGCCTAATGTTTAAAATTAATGGCCTAATGAAACTAGTTTCCTTTTGTTTAGAAGTTATGAGAGGAATAATTGGAGTGATGTAACTTATTATTGACTAGCTGTGCGCGCGGTTCCGCTCGCGTGGACTACAGAATNGAGAGGAATAATTGGAGTGATGTAACTTATTATTGACTAGCTGTGCGCGCGGTTCCGCTCGCGTGGACTACAGAATTATTGTTTAGGGTTTCGATTTTTAAAATAAAGTTGAATTTTACTTAGTGTTAATTATGAGATAAATAATCATTAGACATCGTATTGCAAGAGATCGCACTGGCGGCAAACCTTTTCCGACTTGATTCACTATTATCGTCACTGCTTATTCCTTATGTTACTTTACGTAACAAAATATATACTAAAACCTGGCTAGAGAACATAGCTATAAAAAAAACAATACACGTAAATCGGATAAGTGGTTTTCGAGTGATAAGCGCACTAACAGACATACTGACAGAGAGACGTTGAGTTTTATAATATGTATAGATTCTAAGTAGGGTATTCGAAACTGCTCAGTTAGGGGTGCCGCCTACGAGAACGTATTTCTGCTTGTCAGAGAACTTAAAACGCTGCGAGTGCTGTAAAACGAACCAGGCACGTGCGTTACGTACCTCTACACGCAAGACACTGAACTGAGGCGTTGACAGCTCGCATCTACAAGAACTTCAATAGCAACCGTAAGAATATGGCGTAACGTTGACGATCAAGCTGTGCTGCATGTCTCTAGAACACTTTCAATATCACCTACCGGTAAAAAAAAAATCCCTAAAAACCTCCGTTTGAGCAAATTTTAGTTTAAAAAACACGCAAGTAGCGAAAACGGTCCGTGCGCGAGGAGGGGAAAAGGAGGGAATCGATAACTATTCTTAGGGCGTGAAATGATTCCTAACTGTCCTTCGTGGGCTAACATCATTCAAACACGTTGAGAATGTGTTACATTCACGGTTACCTCACACTTTTCTGAACCCCTGCTGAAGTTCTACTTCCATGATATACCTCCTGACGCTAAGAAAGCTTACCCGAGAGTAGAAAATTACACCAAAGTGACAAACGCACTGCATTCATGCGCTCGCAGTTACATAATATATTCCCTAAGAATTATTTCATGTTTGGCATTACCAACACACATATTTTCTCACTGTTCTTTTATACATATTAGTTACAAAATACATACCATAATTTATAGATAAATATAAATAAAATTTTAATGTAACCAAAAATAAGGTAAGTTACTTTTATGTTAAAAGAAGAATAACGCTTGTGATACATGTCATATTTAGGAAACAACCAGACACGTTATAGATGGGGTGATTTTTCGAAGGTTTGATTTTTAAAATGTGAAGAAACAGCGAATAAACTAAAGCCATAATTTTGCATTAGTTACTACAGACATGGTTTTCATGCCATTCATTACTCGCCACTGTAACCCTACGCAACTTCACAGATATACAAATTTCTGTTGTTTTCTCATTGCCTTCAGGCTGCCTTTCGCAGTGTAAAACTCAAGACTCGGTGTCATATGCCATGTTGAATTTTCCATTTGTGTGCCATAACTTTCTTTTCGATAATATAACTGAATGTTACTTACTATCGCACGTTTACACTTTACAAACACTCTACAAATGTAGTCGCCAAATTTTTTCCACACGTTATCTGGCAACTATGAAATGGAAAAAAATCTACTGATGATTTAAAAATAATGCTGCACTAATTTCATCATAATCATTACATTTTTTTTTTTGCATTTAGGTTTGTTTTACATAGTAATATATATTACAAGAGGTATAGTCGTGGTTAAAAAATATGTGTCCCTAAACCACTGAAATGAGTTAGGAATCAACAATTCAACATAGCGTGTAAAGCCGACAACTAGCACTCGAAAATCAGCGGCCCATGTTGGGGATCGAACGCGAGACCTCAGTCTATCAAACCAGTCAGGCGATCTGGCCAGTAGACTGGCCAAAATACGGATACCTTCACAACAAAAAAATACAAACACAAACATCCATGATTTACATAGGATTCGAAGCCATAACAAAGTGATTAAAAGGAAACGTCATAGGCTACTAAGACAGTCAAGGAAGTTCAAAATATATTCATAATGCGATGCACACAATGTGATAAAAAACTATTAGGCGTAAATATTTTACATTCAGACGTTAATTTCGGAACTTCTTTCAACTTCCAGAGAACGACTATTGATAGCGTAAGTTACGTATGAATTTAGTTTTAACATTAATGGCGACCATGCCGCTTTATACATGATCTGAGTTGGTTGTAAATTTTGTGTTCAGTGATACCAATGTTCCACGTATTTTCCTGCAGCCCGTATCACATGACTTTACATTATTACAATCCACGAAGCTCCCTATTTCTGGTTCACTGGCCACTTTTTTTTAAAGAACATAATGTAAAATGATTTCTGCTATCTACAAGCAAACTGCACTTCCGTATATAAGTATTTTTGTAAATTAATAAAACAGTTTATTTATAAGTGTTACCAACACTTAAATAGTTATGTGCTGCAACTGAATGGAAGAGTCACAAGATAATCCCCTAGCACAGAAATAATTTGCGAAACGCAAATTCAGGTCAAAAATAAAACACGGAATTAGCTAACTTAGCCAGGATCGTAAGGGTCTAGTACCAACGATGTTGCGGTTTTAGACCTTGGCTGCATTTGTTAAAGTGTTAAGTATATACTTGCGAAGAATGGGAGGACATCGACACTGAAGCCAGAACAACTTAACAGTTTGTGGCAGTTATAGTACTCATTTTGATTAAGTCACGAGTGGAATCAGAAAAGTTACTAAATTTAAACCAAAAAAGTATTTATTTATTCCTTTTGCTGAGTAAAACCACACCTGCACTGTGAACGCCTATATAAAATCTGAAAATCGAATTTTATGTAGGTTACGTAATAATTAAACTTGTTAAATTCTTCCAAGAAGTCTGGTGAACGGTATGTACGTCTTACTGTTTTGTTATTAGTTACACAACAGATGCGGCTGGTAAATGGCTGCAATATGCGCCGGTCTATACTAGTTGTATTTAGGAGTTCCTCAGTTGAATAGAGAGGTTTGGGCGGCTCTTAACATCGAGGCATTGAGAGCCGATGAGAGTGAAGCGAGGTGAGTATGGAGCAGCGCTAGAATGCAAGGGCGGGGGAAACGGGATATCCCCGAGAAAACCCGCCGACAAGCGGCATCGTCCGGCATGATTCCCACTTGCGAAAATCTGGGAGCGAGCCCACCGGGAATCGAACCCTGTTTGCCTTGGTGGGAGTCGAACAGTCTGACCACTAAACCACCGCGGCCCCTTGCTCAGTTGAGAGTAGAAGCATCGGACACCGCGACTTGGTCCTAATGCTGTTCTATAATTGTGAAATAGCTGAACATACAGTAGAGAACTCTGCTGTACTTGCTAGCTCATAGCTTAGATGGTCACACTAAGGTTCTCTGGCACCACGGAATCGTCAGTGTATAATGAATCTCGTCTGTTTTCTAAATTTGACGTACGTCTTTTAACAACAGCATCTGGCCAACTACTTTTCTTTCTGCGCTGTTGACCTATGTTTTTCGGCACCACAGTGCTGGATTGACACAATGCAAAACTTGGGTACCTACTAATGAAGTATTTTTCTTTTACAATACATTGGACACTCACACGTCGCAAAACGATTACATAACAATCGTGCCGCATTTTATCTTTCTTGGAAATAAACGGCAATTCTTGAAAAGTGAACAAAAGAGACTTCAATAAATCCCAATGGTTTTGATAAGCCAAACTCAAGCTTAGCCGCTACATAAAGTTTGATTTACGTGCGCGTGTTTGTAAGTTATGAAATAACCGTACCGGTAACACAAAATAACATACATACTATTAATTATTCAGTTACAATAGCAGTTTCTTTTAACTGTTTTTTTTTACTTCTGTTATCCAAACTTCAAACGCACTTTAAAGTGTGAAAACGACAGTAAAAATAATCAAATAAAATAAACCTGAAATCTGTACTCTAGTCGGCACGTGCGCATTAACAGGAGATANACGACAGTAAAAATAATCAAATAAAATAAACCTGAAATCTGTACTCTAGTCGGCACGTGCGCATTAACAGGAGATGAATATTTCTTTACATTCGCTAAAATGCGAACATTTGTTGAAATAATTCTTTTGTGCGGCAATAAAACCAATCCCTGACTTTCAAAAGTAATAATTCTGTTCTCCAAAAACTTAACGTGAGATAGTTCCAGTCTTAAATGCAAAGAAATCACAATGCGAGTTTACTACTATATTTTTTCACTTCGAATGTGTTCCACCTTGTCTGGATCACTATCATTAGCACATTCATATTAATCAACACTCAGTTATATTCACAGGAAATAAATGAGTTTTAAAAAGTATGCAACATTTTTCTCATATTTTGGCTTCATTTACTAGCAAAGCTAGTCGAGCCAAGACTTGGTTGAAAAATACAAATCGCGACAAGAACCGAAACACAGCTAAATGAGCAAAACATGATGAAATACAAGGGCGTGGTGTATGAGTTGAAATGTTTTAACGGTAAATTCAGCATGAAAACAGTGAAATAAAATTAATGACTTTATGGTGTTACGTTTAAAAAATAGGTCTATTTTAAAAGCATGCGCTGAAAAAAGAATTTTGTACGAAAAACATTGTACAATTTTTTTTTTGTGGTCAAAACAAAATTATTTTGTAGAGGCCACATCAGTTTAATAGTAACAACTACATAATGATGTGTTCACCAGAAAAGAAATGGCAGTGTGAATTCCCACAAAACATTTTGTGGGTTTGAATATTCAGAAATGAACGGTGTTCTGAAAGGCAAGCATGAACAGTAATAACTTCATTTTTATTTTGAAATAAATAAATAAAAATTTGAACATTGATCCATACCGTCTCACGTGCACTCTGCTTTATTACTGGATAGTACGCACTTTAATGTATAAGGGAAAAGAAAATCTTTCCAAAGCTCAACGTGATAGCTCTTCTTAGTAAGTGCGCATTTTCTTAGTATGTCGTAGGAGGGAAGAGGTCAATTCAAGCAATTTCCACTTCTCGCCATATAGGAATATGATCATGTACACGCTACCTTCACACACATGTGCATGTGTGTGTATATGTATGCACGTATATTGGCTGCTGCCCTAGTGAGTAGCATATTTCTATTTCGACCAGGAACTACGGGATTTTTCAGGGCATTCATGATAAATTGCAATTCAATAGCAAACAGAACATAAATGTTATTTTGTTTGAAGTATATCTTTCTCTGAAATCAATTGGCGACATTTCCGGTCCATACTTGTTATAACATCGTCGCTATCTTCGGTGAGTAAAAGGGAATAAAGAAGGAATCGGCTCTTCAGTGATTTGTAACCCAGTGTAATCGGGCGGTATAAGCTCTATTCGCGGTAAAGTGAGCACTTTTGAAAGCCCCCTCATTTGGAATAATAGTCAATAAATATATTTTATTTTAGCAGTAAACGTTAACTTCCGAGTGCGGTGGAATCTACACACTGCGTTTATTACTTACATGGCAATATTCATTTAAAAAGGATAAAAAATGGCTGTGATAAAAAAGTAACTAGGGCCTCGAAAGTGCTCACTTTACCGTGAACAGCCTATAGCAGCTCGCAGTCTTTCACTGTGCAAAACCGAAACAAAGGTGCGTGTTCCTTCCNACTTTACCGTGAACAGCCTATAGCAGCTCGCAGTCTTTCACTGTGCAAAACCGAAACAAAGGTGCGTGTTCCTTCCGTCCACTAGTCTCCAGTTCCGAAAGCGAGATAAACAAGTAGCAGTTGAATATAGCAGCTGGGGAACAAGATACAGCGCGTATCAGTTGCTATCTTCAGGCGCTCCTTTGTGAAGCATGGTTGGCGTGAAAGCAGCGGAGGGAAGGTTCTGCGCCCCTCTGCAGCTATCGCGGCCCCGCGCTGTGTGCTGTGTGGGAGGGGTGCAACAAAAGAGGGGGGAAGCACAGTAGAGCAACGAGCTCAATTTGCATGCTGCAGACGGCTCGCATAATCGCCGCGCCGCCGTCTGCTTGATTCACTGCGGCGTGTTTGCATGCTGCCTTCGACGGCGTGTGAGACGGGCGGTGGGGGGAACTAGAGATTAAAGGGCGGGTTCGAGTAGGGGAGGATCCTCCCCTTACCAACACGCACAGTTTGCCACCCCCGCGGCTGCTCTTCCGCCCGCGCCAAATGCAACCAGCCCGGGGGGGATTCACTTCGCATGGACCTTGTTGTCTTGGGAACTTTGGCGTCAGACTTCTGCGCACAGACAAGGCNCCCGGGGGGGATTCACTTCGCATGGACCTTGTTGTCTTGGGAACTTTGGCGTCAGACTTCTGCGCACAGACAAGGCGGTCGGTCTGTGGCGACGACGGTCCATTCTCGAGACAACCTCGTGCACGGCCTTTTAACTTCAAAATGGAGGATTGCTTTGAAAGCGCGCAGCCAACAAATAAGACGATACAAGTCAATCGAATTTATTAGTGTAGCCAACAAAATCTTTGGTCGCTGCAAATAAATTCTATGTTCAATATATATCGTACGTAACTAAACATATTATTTTGTTGACAAAATGTAACGATATGTTTGCTCACACTAAATACTCTTTTAATGTACTGAAACAACGAAATATTTGTTTGCACGAACAAATTTGTTTGAAATAAATTATTTGGCTTCGTGAACAAATTGCATTCATTTGGAGGAAGTGAGGCTTCGTTGTACCAAACAAAATATCGTTCGTCTGAAACAAACGCCACGCAAACAAATATATTTGGTGTACTGAAACGACTTTTTCTCAGTGCCCGAACTTCTTACTTACGACTCGGTGCTCAACTCCTGTGTCTTGCAGTGGGTGGGTTGCCGTGGAACCACCAGCTCGGGCCTCCTCTCCACGCGATCGTCACGTATTAGCGCAAATTTTCGCNTTTATTAGTGTAGCCAACAAAATCTTTGGTCGCTGCAAATAAATTCTATGTTCAATATATATCGTACGTAACTAAGCATATTATTTTGTTGACAAAATGTAACGATATGTTTGCTCACACTAAAAACTCGTTTAATGTACTGAAACAACGAAATATTTGTTTGCACGAACAAATTTGTTTGAAATAAATTATTTGGCTTCGTGAACAAATTGCATTCATTTGGAGGAAGTGAGGCTTCATTGTACCAAACAAATATATTTGGTGTACTGAAACGACTTTTTCTCAGTGCCCGAACTTCTTACTTACGACTCGGTGCTCAACTCCTGTGTCTTGCCGTGGGTGGGTTGCCGTGGAACCACCAGCTCGGGCCTCCTCTCCACGCGATCGTCACGTATTAGCGCAAATTTTCGCACGAGCCCAAAATTGTCGCCAGTCGCCGCGGGATGCGCGGCGCCAACTCAACCTCACAATCGCATCGTAGTCGTAAACACAATCGAACGAGACCACATTCATTTTAATCGTGTTATTTGCCACGAAGTTATTAGTGTCGGACTGATTTTAAGTGGCCTCCCTTGTTGTCTTATGGGACTCATTGTAAGCAGTTGTGTCTATGCTAATTTTCAAAAACTAATGAAATATTTCAATGTAAAGCTTTTTACAGGGCAGAAATGAAAATCGACATTTTTTTTATACCAATTCATAAATTTGGTTACTGAAAAATAAATGTGATCGTTGAAAAGCGTCAAAGTCAGCAAAAATCACTGTAGATGGCCCTATGTTTACAATTTTTGTTCTCCTGTAAAACAGTATTTTAAACCATAGCACGAATGCTGTATTTTTTTTGTTAACAGGTTGCTGTAACGAAATCCTGCAGTCACAGCTTAAAATACTCCGAGGAAACGGAACACACGCGAAGCTTCTTCATGCTATTGTCCATCGCCATCGCAATGCTTTCTTACGGCCGGGCGTAAAGGTACGACCAATCCCGCCACACTCGCGTACAATTAAGAAATGTTTACCCTCTTGCTGCCCGTACTGACGGCATGTGTCTTGTTATTATGAACGGATATGTAGTAGGGTACTATAGTTAAAATGTTCAAATTCCTGTTTCAGAGAGCTGAATAAATGAACGGAAAATCAACCATGTATTTTCAACCCATTTTGTTGTAGACATCAGTGGCCGAGCTATCAAACGTGTTTCCTTTGGACATCGAGGTGCAGGGCTCGGTTACCTGATTTAAGTCGTGGGCGAGCGTGCCATTTTTTGATGTAACGTTTTGTTAAGTTTAGGTTTTATTATGGGGAAGAGGCAATAATTGTCCTACCAGCACAAAAGGAAGGAGCTAATAATCCCTTTGAAGTAATACAATAGAAAAGGGTANAAAGGAAGGAGCTAATAATCCCTTTGAAGTAATACAATAGAAAAGGGTAACTGGCGTTGACTAGAAAAAATTCACTCTTTATATCAGAGCAGAGCGCTGTTTAAATTTAATACATTAAATGCGACGTAACTTTCAGCAAGTGACATTAATTTAGATTACATAGTTTCTGCATAATTAGATGTCAAAGATACAATCTCAACATTACTGAAACATACAAATAAAATAATCGAAATAATTTGCAAAAAAATGTAAAGAGGAACTGCAGAAAGTTAATGCCTCGGTTTTTTATATATGTTTATCAGTAGTATGATTTGGTAGGTCCAAAAGCATATGTCATCTTGCAGTGGATATACGGATCAGCCGTGTGGCATCNGGCCGGGCGTAAAGGTACGACCAATCCCGCCACACTCGCGTACAATTAAGAAATGTTTACCCTCTTGCTGCCCGTGCTGACGGCATGTGTCTTGTTATTATGAACGGATATGTAGTAGGGTACTACAGTTAAAATGTTCAAATTCCTGTTTCAGAGAGCTGAATAAATGAACGGAAAATCAACCATGTATTTTCAACCCAATTTGTTGTAGACATCAGTGGCCGAGCTATCAAACGTGTTTCCTTTGGACATCGAGGTGCAGGGCTCGGTTACCTTATTTAAGTCGTGGGCAAGCGTGCCATTTTTTGATGTAACGTTTTGTTAAGTTTAGGTTTTATTATGGGGAAGAGGCAATAATTGTCCTACCANCCATTTTTTGATGTAACGTTTTGTTAAGTTTAGGTTTTATTATGGGGAAGAGGCAATAATTGTCCTACCAGCACATAAGGAAGGAGCTAATAACCCCTTTGAAGTAATACAATAGAAAAGGGTAACTGGCGTTGACTAGAAAAAATTCACTCTTTATATCAGAGCAGAGCGCTGTTTAAATTTAATACATTAAATGCGACGTAACTTTCAGCAAGTGACATCAATTTAGATTACATAGTTTCTGCATAATTAGATGTCAAAGCTACAATCTCAACATTACTGAAACATACAAATAAAATAATCGAAATAATTTACAAAAAAATGTAAAGAGGAACTGCAGAAAGTTAATGCCTCGGTTTTTTTATGTGTGTGTATCAGTAGTATGATTTGGTAGGTCCAAAAGCATATGTCATCTTGCAGTGGATATACGGATCAGCCGTGTGGCATCNTATCAGTAGTATGATTTGGTAGGTCCAAAAGCATATGTCATCTTGCAGTGGATATACGGATCAGCCGTGTGGCATCTGGAAGTGGATGTACGGATCAGCTGGCAGAGGAATTAGGAAGTCGCCATATTGGTATGACCTTGACCTTTGACCTTAACCTTTAACCTTGACCTCAATCCACCAGGTACTACATGCTCTGTCATTCCAAGCAGCAATCTTGTTTTTAGAATTTTCCATTTTTCTGCTCTATCATTCCACCTTGATACCTCCTGCTCTGCCATTACTTCATGCCTATTTATCTCTCCAGCCAGATATCATCTGCTGTTGGTTGCCATCTTAGATGTCTGTAAGCCGCCATCTTGTTTCGTCTTCCGCCATATTGGTTCTCATATAATTTGCTAGGTGGTGCTAGTATCAGCCAACAACTTGCAAGTTTCTTTCAATGCTTATTCAGGGGGTGACATATTGGTTCCCCCACTGTCTGCTAGGCAGTGCTAGTGTCGTTGATGTCTTCAGCTACTAGGAGTGCTGGTGTAGGCTGAAGGCTAAGGGGGATGTTCTATGTGCTGTATGCAGACACTCGCCTCTATCGACATGATATAGTATAAAACAGTATAAAAACCTGTGGAGGTGAGCAGTGGCGACTGCCGAACCTTGGATTGGTAGACAATTGACAATTGAAAAAACATTTTATTGATTCTAAAGATATACAAGCAAGTGACTTAGAATGACAAATATTACCATACCAGCCCATTGGGCTCTTGTGGTAGATGTACAGTTACAACTCTTTTACCCATTTTCACAGGTTATTACATTGTTGTCTAGATATGGTTTACAAGTTTAGGGAAAAAAGCAAAAAACCCTAATGGTTACACTTTAACAAATAACTACATATACATGGTGAATTACCCTCTATATACATTGATTACACTCTAATACANAATGGTTACACTTTAACAAATAACTACATATACATGGTGAATTACCCTCTATATACATTGATTACACTCTAATACATATAAATAAATACGTGGTGGTTTGTCTTTGTTGCGCTTACATAGGTACACCTTAAAAACTATTGTGTCCCTGGGGCACTTTCGATTATACAGCACATGGCATGTTTACAACGATTTACACTACGAATTGCACAGTTTTTGCATTAATAAACATACACTTGGTTATAAACTATGTACAATAAATTTAGAATTTGGTTGATTTGTTGTTGGTGCCGAGNCATTAATAAACATACACTTGGTTATAAACTATGTACAATAAATTTAGAATTTGGTTGATTTGTTGTTGGTGCCGAGTTGTGACTTCTTCCGCTCACGGCGGCCGGTAGCCTGGGAAGTCGATCAGGAGTTTGTGCGGATATGTGTCTGGCATGTCGTGTATACATGTTTCACTATGTGTAGAGTGTTGTTTCTGGCCTTGGTGAAGAACCGTGTGGCATATGTGTTGATAAGTGTGCGTGCTGATGCTGTGTGAGCTGTGTCATATCTAAATTCGTTTGTTTTTCTGTGGTGACCGAGAGTGGCACGGAAGTAGTTTATTGAAGCAGGCAGAGATTGGGTGAAGGCGGGAATTTGGGACATGTGTGAAAATAGCTGAAGCATATAGAAGGATCGGGATAATGTAGGCCTTGAAGAGGCGGGNCATATCTAAATTCGTTTGTTTTTCTGTGGTGACCGAGAGTGGCACGGAAGTAGTTTATTGAAGCAGGCAGAGATTGGGTGAAGGCGGGAATTTGGGACATGTGTGAAAATAGCTGAAGCATATAGAAGGATCGGGATAATGTAGGCCTTGAAGAGGCGGGCTCTGTCACACTCTGAAAGAGGACTTCTGTGGCTGATTATTGAGGATATAGAGTTGAATGCGCGGTGGGCCTGCACTGTTGCTGAAGAAAAGTGCGGTGTGAATCGAAGGGATTTATCTAATGTTACGCCGAGATATTTGACTGAATCTTTCCATTTAATGATGTTGCCCTGGACTGCTATGGGAGGTGGAAATTTGGGGCGACGACGGGTGAAAATAATGGCTTAGCCGACCCCTAGTCGACTGAGCTACCAGGACAAGGGTGCTAGTGCTGGTCGAAAAGATGTATATATAAAAATAACAATTGGGATATGTCTATTCGAGAGGTAATTAAATACATAAAGTGCGAGATTTCATCAGTTTATAAGCATTGTTATGCATAAATCAAGAACCATCCAGGCTAGGTCCTCTAAATTTTGTATGCAGGCACCATTATGCAATCTGATAATGCACTTATGTTAAGCCCCCAAGTACTTTTATAGGCATAGTTAGCTTACATTTGCAATTGATGGTATCTGGCAGTGGATGTGCGGATCAGCAGCTATCTTGAATCCGCCATTATGTAGGACCGTAAGCATTCCAAGTACTCTTAAATTTTACCGATAATTTTTTTCTTTTTACTATTACAGTATGTCTACATTCGACTCCCACAAACTTATAAGAATAGTAAGTCATAATTTCCGAACTGTTTAAGAAACAGCTGCCAAATTCATATCATAATCCCTCTTATAAGATGTGTAAGCAATAATTTCGGAACTTTTTAGAGATATAGCCACCAAGTTAATAACATAGGCATAACCCCCGACGACGAANTGTAAGCAATAATTTCGGAACTTTTTAGAGATATAGCCACCAAGTTAATAACATAGGCATAACCCCCGACGACGAAATAGTGGTAGGGTTAAGTATAGCTTAAGCCCTCTTATAGGCATAGTTGGCCACCATTTTCCATTCTTCGAAGTTGAAGCCACCAAATTTATATCATAGGCATCAACCCCCAACGACGAACAGAGTGGTAGGGTGACATATACCTAAGCATAGTTGCCTGCCATTTACCATCTGCTGAAGCTATAGTAATCAAATTTAAACATAAGCATCGCTCCCGACACCGAACAGAGCAGCTGAGTCAACTAGGCCACAACACTTCTTATAAACATAGTTGGCTGCCATTTCCCATCCACTGAAGCCATAGCCACCAACAACATATCATAGGCGAGCAGGGTGGCTGGGTCAATTTTTGTTACAGTTTAATGAAAAACTGTTTGGATTCGGGCAGCTAGTATCTCGGTCGACCTAACATGTACATGCATACACACACACNAGTTTAATGAAAAACTGTTTGGATTCGGGCAGCTAGTATCTCGGTCGACCTAACATGTACATGCATACACACACACACCAATATAAGTACAGAAATTCAATAAATATATATGTATATAGATTCATTCATAATTCTGGGTGGACTGGGTGGTTATTATAAATAATGAAGNAAATTCAATAAATATATATGTATATAGATTCATTCATAATTCTGGGTGGACTGGGTGGTTATTATAAATAATGAAGAATAAAATTTCAAGATAAACTGAAGGGTTGAAAATCAAATCAAAAAAGATTTTACAAGCATTTTTGACCTAGGATACATGTTTCCCAGATATAAGTAAAATAAGAAACTCGACATAACGATAACAAACATAAAAGTGAAATTCGGTCGTACTCACATCTGGCCGCTGAGTCTTGCAGTTCCTCTGCAGGCACTGGACTCTCAAGTGTCCTGTCTGGCCATACTCCCAACACTCCCGATGCTTAGGTGGACAAAAACTAAAATTTTCTAGCATAGACTCTGGTCGCAATGTCTTTCATTGTGTCCTCCAACTTCCTCAAGACATCCAGAATGTTATCTACATCGTCGTCATTGCATGGGGTAACTGCCTGTACTGCATGCCAGAACATCGGCTCCTGCTTCGCTGATTCCACCTCCAGTGCTCAGGTCAGGGCATCCTGCATGTTGTGTTACGATGCCAGGCGTACAGCTCGGTNTTCGCTGATTCCACCTCCAGTGCTCAGGTCAGGGCATCCTGCATGTTGTGTTACGATGCCAGGCGTACAGCTCGGTGCACATCTGTATCAGTAATAGTATCCTTGAAAAAGTTGACTGCGATGACATCGCGTACCTCCTCAGAGCACCCCTCTAGAGACAGGTGTGTGAGCCGCATGATGCCCTGCCACAGTTCTTGCAGTGATTCCCCTGGTCGCTGGGTGTGGCTTCGCAGTTGGGCATGGCGGCTTGTCGCAGGTACCGGTCGCCGAATCGCAGCTCCAAGGCCGACACCAATGTGGAGTACTCCAGCCGATGTCTCTCTGGCAGGGACTGCAGTATACTCAGTGCAGGTCCCTTCAGTAGAGCCACCAAGTAGTATACCAGCTGCTCTTCAATCCAACCATTCAGGGCGGCAACGATCTCGAAATGGTGCCGGTATTCGTACTAAGGTGTCTGTCCATCGTAGGGGGTGGGCTTTATTGTGACACATTTACCCACCCCTGGCTGAGGTGTACCCACACTGCAGAACTGCTGCGCCTTCCCTGCGATGGCGGCACTGGCGACGACCACTACCTTCTCGCCCCCACAGTCGTCGGCTCGGTGGACGTCGATCTCAGCTCTTCCTCAGCCACTGCACGTCTTTTCCCCTGCTGCTGCAGGAATTCCTGCCACTCCTTCTTGAGGGCGCTCACATCCTGTTTCATTTATTACTCAACACTGTCCATCCTTTCGTTAACACTGTCCATTCTCTCATTCACACTGTCCATTNATCCTGTTTCATTTATTACTCAACACTGTCCATCCTTTCGTTAACACTGTCCATTCTCTCATTCACACTGTCCATTCTCTCGCTCAATTCTTGTCAACACAGTTTATTTTATTGTTCACTAACTCGCTTACACCTTCTATCTTTCGGTCTACGTTCTCATTCACACTGTCTATTTTTCTGTCTACCAGTTCACTAACACTACTAACAGATTCACTAACACTATATATTTTACTATTAGCATTTGCATTAACACTACTAATTTGAGTATTCACATTATCATTTACACATTTACAGATTCTTAACACAACTAATTTGGCTGCTTAGTGCTTCAATTAAAGAGCGAAGTGCTTCCATGTCTGCCGACATCTTCCTAGTTAGCATCCGAAAATTTAAAAATAATTCCTTGACCTGTTACTACAACAGTAATTATATTTATAAATGTATCCTACTGTTACCTTAATTACTATTTATGTCTTTAAATGAAATGCCTCCATCCCACTTCTGACACAGTGCTACAATTTTCTTAAAATTTAGTAGGCTAAACCAAGTTCGTTAAGGGATCGAGGTCTTAATTAAATAAATGTGTTAATAATAATTTCCTAATTTTATTTACAATAACTACAAATAAAATTCTTTCGACTCAACTTCTCACAATAAATTGATATCACTTGCTGTTTACAATTAATGACTTCAACCAATACAATTTACCTCAACGAAATTAATGTAATTGAATAATTCAGAATCAGTACCAATAGACAGTGTATCGAAACCTATTAAATTATTTTATAAATTATGTCTTATAAGTCAAACCCAATATTTACAATAATTTCCGTATTACATGTGTATTCAGTCCCATCCCAGTTTAGTCCATGTCCATCCAGTCCACAATGTTCTAGAGTTCTCCGAGTGCCCTCACGCACAGTAGCCTTCATTCGTCAGGTTTCAAGTCCTCTCGTCCCTTCACACCACAAACGCGTCGTCCGTCGTCACCTCGTAATCTCCTGTCGTCCTCTTCACCGATGTCCCGGTTAACGCACTTAGCCCGAAGGCTTCTACAGAGACTGCCGAAACTCCAGCTGTGGCTGGTATTTATAGGGTCGTAGGTCATCGCCCAGAAATTTCTCTAAAAGCCGCGTTGCGCCGAGAGTTCTAGTTCCCAGAATATTCTTGCGCAACCTCTACACTCGTCGGCTTCTCCGGAAGAGGGAGGACGAGGGGCTGTGACGCGAGGCCAGGTTATGCCGCTGTCAATCATTCCCCGGCTGCCCCCCGGGGGACGACGACTTGGCGGCGAGCGGGTCTGCCTGGGGGGATGGGAGGGTCGAGTTGGGTTACACCCCCCTCCCCTAGAGCTGGACCGCGCATAACGGGAGCTCACAGCCGGTGCGAGTTACAGCTCGTAACAATATTTTGATGTTACGAAGTAATAAAAGGGATTAACTAAAGTGGAATATGTATATACTTTAATAAATCTACTTCTTCGCATGAGCTCTGCATTTTTCATCCCGAGTTTCTGCCTGAGGGTAGTAAAGTGGATTACATTCTGCACTCTATATATAGGCACACTAGTTTTTTGTTACCAAGTAAAAATAACAAATAATATTTTCCTCTAACAAACACTGCTCTTGAGATTGGCTGTTTCGTCGCGAAGTATTATGTGGGTATTTTATACTAGCACATATAATAACAGTATTTATATTTTGTACATGTCGTATACGTAAACAAGAAAGACAGGTGATAAAAATAATGATGCTTGTGATTTCTCAGCGCTTTAAAAATGGAATGTTGTTGGACAGCTCGGACATGTTTGTGAAGCCAACAACTTTATCACCAACGACTGGAGAGTAATGTAGAATACGAAAACAGCCATCACTGAAGAATCACGCGTTCTTAAGTAAAAGAACTGACTATGTAATTTAAGCTAGGTAAACATAACATATATCTCGACTTGAGGCGGCCGCCTAGTGAAGGGCAAGGTTGTGTGAATGAGGCAAAATTCGTGAAGCGCTACGGTGAGCAGACTGGCGTGTATAAAACGGTATCGCGCACCTACGCACAAGCTGCTGAACCAGTGCGCATTGATTGCGTCGTAATCGTATAACTTTGGGAATTTAAGAGGCGACCCTATAATTTTACTGAACGCGACTCTGTAGCAAAGTTTAATGCACGCCTCTGTGGTAGTTTCGTATGTATCCGGTTCGTATATTTTGAGATACAGAAGTCTGAAAAAGCCGTTTTTAACCATGTCGGAGTGCATGACAATAATGTATTCAATGTACACGACGTCTTGAAAGTGCCATTGCACCATCGTCTGCAATGTGCTTTCTGTTCTTTAGCTAAACTTATTGGAGGCACATTTAACAGTTTCGTCAAAAAATGTTTTTCTCTAACACGTTGAAACAAATTTCAAGCGCTATGTAGGCGACCGCCTTAACTTTTATCCAATCGCAGCGTTCACTCAAAAAGTTAAAAATAGTTCTGTCTTTTTTCCTCACGTTCATTTCGGGCCAAGTTAAGTAGGGACTGAATTTTTTTTTACTATAAATTAAGTATTCGGTGCATTTAACAAACAAGTGACTCGTAATAATCGAAATGTAGACACACGTAGGGGTTTTTAGTACCTCATTGTTTTGTTGTTTAAAATTTCACATACTAGAATCACAAAACGGTATGCAAACAGAATTTGTAAAACAGTACTACATATATATATATGAATGTGTGTATGTATATATATATTCTTAATGGAGTCTGTATATGAATAGCATTTGCGAAAATCTTCATGCTCAAACATTAGCCTGCTCTATTATACTCAAATAAGCACTCCAGAACACTATGCCTCGATCAGAAAAAAGAGAGATGCGAAAAAGGAAAGAAAGAAAATGAAAATACCTTTACCTTTGGTTTTATGTAATTTTTATCCCCATCATGCGGTTAAAATCTGTCTACATTTATATAATAGCCTTGTATATGATGAAAGAAATACGCTTGACGGTCACACAGTTCTTTCGGAACATAATCCCTCAAAATCTGCCCGTGTTCGAAACTAATGTCAGCTTGTCAGGGTTTTATATCTCACCGTTAGGCGCACAAAGGCTTAAAGCAGCGGAAACTCTTCAATTAATTTATTATGAGACGATTTTTCTCGTGGATTTGTCAAAGTGTTTCTAATTTTTCAAAGTGCTGTAGCTTTCCTTTCGTTANCCCTCAAAATCTGCCCGTGTTCGAAACTAATGTCAGCTTGTCAGGGTTTTATATCTCACCGTTAGGCGCACAAAGACTTAAAGCAGCGGAAACTCTTCAATTAATTAATTATGAGACGATTTTTCTCGTGGATTTGTCAAAGTGTTTCTAATTTTTCAAAGTGCTGTAGCTTTCCTTTCGTTAACGTCTGAAGCCGGAAAATCTCGTGAGTTCCATGACCACCAGGCTCGAATTTAAATCCCGAGTACACACGAGCCACTCTAATTATTCCATTGGCCGCTGTCAAGGTGAGAATGTACTTTTATTTCGAACTGGACTGCACATAATTTTGCGTTTACTTACTGCATTTTTATTTATGGTACTCG